>RJWJ010026270.1:0-23152 GCA_004363605.1 Indri indri
CAAGGAAACGCAGGGAGCAGCGACAATGGGAACATTCATCTTGTTCTTCTCTGGAAAAGGTGCACCTGTATCCCACTGCACTCTGTCTTGGCTACCTCCCGCCTTCCTGACTTTTGTTCTCCATGACAGTGAATGTGATCGTGACAATGTGGCCAATCTGTCATCCTTTCTTCCTGAAAGGCACCTTGACTGCGGTTAACGGCTGTAATAAGACCAAACAACAGACACCATACCCCAACCTCTTATAGTCAGCTTTTCTAAAAGTGGGCTCAACTAAGACAAAAAAGGATCAAAGGATTCTACTGGAAAGGCAAATAATATTTTTGTGAAATCTCACATATTTTGCTCCCCTAGTTCACGTCATATGTCTACTAATATTTAGATAGGAAATAGGACTGAAAAGTAACGGGACTGATTTCCTTGTGTGGAGTATACAAGCAATAACAATATACAGTAAGTATGTATTCTACATACTTACAAACTTACATACATGGTTCTTGTATTTACCAATAACATTTTTTATTTTGAATTCCATACCAGTGCGTCCCAGCACTAAAGCAATAATGCCTTTTAGCAATAAACTATGCACCTAGTTTTTGTGTTACACTATTCTCCACAAAACAATTGACTTTATAAGACTGTAACATGTCTATATAGAAAGAAAATAAAAGAATAAAGTCAAATAAGATAACTTGACATAATAAAAGATTACTCATTGAACAAATACTCACTGAGTATCTACTAGGGGATGGACAGCCTCTGGAGGAGTTGGGCTGCATGGGGCTGAATCCTTGCTTTGTCACTTTGTCACCTATATGAACTTGAAAAAATTACTTAAACTCTCTGCACTTCAGGTTCCACATCTGTAAGTGAGCACAATATTGTAATAACACCCAACCCTTGGGATTGTTGGGGGAACACCTGGACCAGTGACTTGGCACAAAGAAAGACCTGAACAATATTTTTATTACTTTTGCTATATTTAAAAAACTAAAATGTGAAAAATATATTCCCTATAACATTAAAATATAAAAACTCCATCCAGCAGCTATTGCTGCTGCTGCTGCTGCTGCTGCTGCTACTACAACTACTGTTACTACTATTACTATTATTTCTATTGCTGCTGCTCGTGCGGCCATACTACATGACAGGCACTGTAAGGCACTTTCACTTATTTTGATTGTCACAAAAATTTAACAGTACATCTTTGTTATTTCCATTTTATGTAGTAAAAAAACTGAGTCTCGAAACAGTTAAATTATTTGCACAACTAGTAATTCCCAAGTCTTTTCTTTACATCGGTATTAAGAACTCTAGGGCAGTGGTCCCCAACTTTTTTGGCACCAAGCACTGATTTCATGGAAGACAAGTTTTCCATGGACCAGGGTGGGGCGGGGAGGACAGCAATGGTTTTTGGCATGATTCAAGCGTATTAAATTTATTGTGCACTTTATTTCTATTATTATTACATTGTAATATATAATAATTACACAAACCTCCCTGCTAATGATAATCTGTATTTGTACCCACCCCCAGTGCGAGCATCACCGCCTGAGCTCCACCTCAGATCATCAGGCGTTAGAGTCTCATAAGGAGCGTGCAACCCAGATCCCTCGCATGCGCAGTTTACGGTAGGGTTCTCACTACTGTAACAACCTCATGCTGCTGCTGCTGATCTGACACGAGGCAGAGCTCATGCAGTGATGGGAGCGACGGGGAGTGGCTGTAAATACAGATGAAGCTTCTTCGCTTCACCTGCCACTCGCCTCCTGCTGTGCAGCCCGGTTCCTAATAGGCCACAGACCCTCATCAGTCTGTGGCCCAGGGTTTGGGGACAGCAGCTCTAGAGAATATAAAAATTAATGCAATGTATTTTCTACCAATTAAGAACCTTACAACATAGTAAGGGGAATAAGCGATATAAATGTGTCCACGAATAGCTAAGGTAGTAATAGAATGATAGTTTCAACGGGTGTAAAGATACAGAGGGTCAAAGGAAGGGAATTTTGGAGGTGGCTCTCAAGAGAACATAACTGAGTTTAAGGAGGTCTGTATGCATCTGTATGCATTTGAATTGCCCAAAGGAGGGAGACAGATATCTTCTCTTGACACGTGAAGGCATGTGGTAACAGTGGATGTAAAATAACAACAGAATGGAAAATTCACGTTAAAATCCCCTGGTGGGAGAAGAAGGAGAAGGGCAGTTAGGGGCTGCTTGTTACTGGGTTCTGTGTGCTGGTTTTTATTAATAAATCCAGGAAATCACTGTTTTTTTAAACTTCCTTAGTGATCTTTATATTAGCAACAATTTCTGAACCTGAACCTAAGTGATGACCTACATTGTGGACAACAAATCATAATGTCTGAGAAAAATTCACACCTGTGATGCTTTCCAGAAACGGATGTACTAGAGTCATTAGGTTTATTATAAGTAAGCCCACAGGAAGAAAACCCTGACGCAATCTACTAACAAGCGAAGTAGACCTACCATTCGATACAGCAATCCCACTGTTGGGTATCTACCCAAAGGAAAAGAAGACTTTTCATCAAAAAGACACCTGCACTCAAATGTTTATTGCAGCACAATTCACAATTGCAAAGATGTGGAATCAACCCAAGTGTCCATCAATTCAAGAGTGGATTAATAAAATGTGGTATATGCGTACCATAGAGTGCTATTCAGCCATAAAAAGATGAATTAATCTGGATGGAACCGGAGACCATTCTCCTAAGTGAAGTATCTCAAGAATGGAAAAACAAACACCGCATGTACTCACCATTAAATTGGAACTAACCAATGAGCACACATGCGCACAGAAGGAAGTAAAACTCAGTGGAAATCAACCAGTGGGGAGGGTGGAAGGAGGGAGGGGCAAAAACCTACCTAATGGGTACAATGAGCACTGTTTGAGTGATGGGCACATCTATAGCCAGGACTCAAGCATTACAAAAGCGACCCATGTAACCTAAAACATTTGTACCCCCTTAAAATTGGGAAAGAAAAAGAAAAAGCAAACTCAAGCCACTTATATACTAAGAAAATTACAGGGGAAAAAAATCAGTGATTTCACGGTTGATGTTACAAGTATGGTGGATAAAAACGGCACCCAGTGAACAATAGCATTTATAATTTTAAAGGAAAAAAACAGGTATTCCACAACAAACATATTAGCATGTAGTTTTCTATAATGAATATTTGTGGTTTAATGGTCATAATTCGACAGCCATTGAGACTTTAAACATAAATGTTTCAATATTACTGCAAAGATCTTTAGCCTTCATAGCAAATAGATTTAAAGAAAAATTCAAGTTCATGACTAGATAAAAAATAAACATGTATTTAACTTAAATGTTTTGGGAACTTTTATATAAATATGCACTATCCTTTTCTTTATCTAAACAGATGTAATGACTGGCTCAGGGCTTGTCTTCCCAAAGTGCCCAGTCTCCTATTCTTTCAAGAGTCTTTATTAAATTGTCAACTGAGGCTTGTAGCCTCTGGCTTCAGTTATATTTTCTGCCAGAATTAAATTAAAGAATATGAGACTTTATATTGTTTTTCGCTCCACAATGGCAGGGTGCCATAATTAAGTATGAAAAGAATGAAAATGCAGCAACATACATGATTTTTCTATCACATCCTATCTCTTTACTCCAGTGTATAAAATACTTCTGGCATTTTGCAATACATATACATACGTATTTTAAGTCTATCTTTTTGTAATTTGTTTATATCATTTGAATTAAATTTCTCATTTTATGTTTTAAATTTAAATTTGCTTAAAAGATGATTTATTTCATCATGAATTAAAACTGTCAAGCAATTTATCACACATTTACTCAAAATGCCTATGAGGATCTAACACTGACCCAAAGGGTTTAACACAATTTATGCATACTATACTGTATCCTAAATCCTTCAAGTCAAGGCTGAAATATTCTTCTCTGAAATTTCTGTTACTGGCCTTAAGCACTCACTAGTGATCTCTCCCCTCTCTGATCTTCTCTAGTGCTTATCATTGAAGCCTTTTTTATTGTTGCTGTTAACTACTCTTTGCAACGATAGGTTCTGTCCCTCTAACCAGAGCAAAAGTTCTTTGAGGGCAAGAGTGCCTTACTTTTTCATATCCCCATTGTAGATAGTAACAGATCATTCACATAACGGAAGTGGATAATAAAAAAAAAAGAGAAGAGGAGAGGGGGAAGGGGCAAGAGCAGAAATTTAGGAAACGCATTATTTCAGGGATAATGGAAATTCCATGATTCATAATCCTCGGAACATGAGAAAGTAGGACTCCAGTTGGTTATTCAGAAACCTGATATGATAGAGCAGCAAATTGGTCAAAATAATTCAAACGGCTAAAGCAGTCACGTGAATATGTTTGTTTCATGTATCATTTCCTGGAGCCCAAACTGAGCTATTCCTCACTGCCAAACAGAACAGCGTAATAAAAAAGATGGTGCTGAATCCTCTGCAATCAATCCCTTAAACATCTCCAGAGTTCTAGAATGGGTGAACACTCAGACTTCCCTAGCTTTGAATGATCAATTCTGTCCTTTTAACACAATTTGCCTTAAACCACAAAGCACTGCTTTGCTGTAGATAACATTATTGCCAGTTTTAAAGAGACTAACCAAAGCAAGTCTTCATTCATTATCATATTTGAAACATATATTTTCCAATGATTTTGATCTAAATCCTAAAATTAAAATGTTACATAAAATTCTTGATATATTAATGAAAATAATACATTTAGGAAAAAAACAGGGTACAATAAAAAAGTAACCAAGGGAAGAAATCATTAGTTTTACCCTCAACACTGTAACTAACTAACCATTAGGACCCAAGGTAAAGCCAGGCAACCTCTTTTGACCTCAACTGTGCCAAGTATAAAGTGATAGCGTTGAAGTACACATTCTCCAAGGTTTCTATGAAGTCTAAGTTTCTATGACTTTATGAATTAATTATATTTGCACACGCGGAAGCAACTTCATGAGAATTCAAGGCCTGCTACCTTTACGAAAGCCCTGGAGCTCCAATGACCTTGTGCAAAGTCAAAAAAAGAAAGGAAAAAAACCTCAGTACTCCCTCTCACATACATCTGGGCAGCCTCTTTGGACTTTGGAGCAACATATTCCACATTTGGATGCACTGCCCTGCACTGCTTTTACAGTGGTTATCTCCTTGAGTGCGCCAAGAATGAGAGCAGGCTCTAAAACCACAGCATGATTTTCTGCTTTGCTCTGTTTTGTTTGTCTCTGTGTGAGGTGTGTTTGTTTATGTGTGCATGTGCGCTTTACGTATAAAGCCAGCTTTCTTCTAAACGCCCCTGCTGGGGTGCCTTCTTTGCGTGATAGAGGCTGCAAACTTAAAGATAACATTTATCAGACTTCCTTACAGTTGGGATTCTGGATGTAAACTGGGTCCCAACAATTACATGCACGGACATGGGAGGGTAGGGATATTGAAGTGGAGGCCATTACTTTTTGTTTAGTAGCTCTACTGGCAGACAGAGTTGATCCATGGAATTTTCTGCTGCACCATTCCAGGGTCCATTCAGTAGCTCTATGTGTGTCAAGTGACAGCTATGAAGTTAGTGACAGCTGCTTACTTACCAGCATTCCGTATTCCAGCCACCAGTTTTAAAAATGTGGAAATGTGTGGTAGTAGCCTCAGCTCCTCTGCTGGACTATGTCATGGTGTTTCGCAAGTTATTTCTGGAAGCCCGGCCTGGAGTTCCCCACATTAACTTTTTCAACAATATTATAAACACCTGATTCCCTGTATTAAATTAATTTTTGTCAAAACGAATTGGTTTCCTTTTTCTGCATTTGAATCCTATATGACTCACAAAATATTTTAATGCTAACACTATTAAAATATAGAAAGCAGAGTTAGCGGGAAGGAAGGAAGAAGGGGTGGAGAGAGGAAGAGAAGGAGAGAAGGAGGGAAAGAATACACCGGATTAAAAGGCAGTAAAACCCTCATCCTGGTTTCAGCCCTACCACTAACTCATTAACGTGACCTTGCCAAGTCATGAACTTTCCAGACCTCAGTGCCTCAACTATAAAATGACAACATTGAAGGATGTATTTTTCAAAGGTTTCCATAAATTCTAAAATTCTATGCCTTGATTAATTAAATCTAAATCATTAGCTATACTGCCACAGTGTTCTTGAATCCCAAGGCAAATGACTTTTTTCCCTTATAGCCAGAACAGACAAAAACCTGTATTTTTAAATTTTCTGATGACTTCTCTCATAGTTTAGCGCTTTTATCAGACAGTAAGAATAGTCAGGCAATTACTCATATGAACAGCTTTCTGAATTAGATAGCTATTTCAATTTAACTCTTTAACAAATTTATATTAGTAGTTTTACAGTTTTTATTTTTTCAAAATTAAAAATATGAGGTAAAAAAAATTTCTTTTGAAGTCAATTATTGAAGCATTCTATTCAATATGAATATTGTCCTAAAGCAACACTCCTAACAGACAGTCAGGAACTATCTGTTCATAAACCATAAAATGTTCTTTGCAACACAAGATTGTTACCTACTCAGTAAAAATACTTTAAAAGGACTCTAAAACGGTTTGATGTATTGAACAGTTGAGTAGTATGACACGGCATTTACTGTATTTTAATAACTCTACCATTTTCTTAGCAGATCATGCAGAACCAATTATAGCTATTATAACAATTTAATCATAAAAAACAAATGATGAGTAGGTTGTAACAGCGTAACCAATTTTCTATAGTTTATAAAGCCAGATTTAATAGTTGTCTTTAACACTTTCGAGTGTGGACATGCATTCTTCAAAAAATATGTGGCGGAGACTGAATTGATTTTAATATCCCAATTTTTAACTGGGCCCCTTACAGCTAGTGGTGACTGTGGATCTATAAGTACTAACTATTAACAAGCAAAAATTATTGTCCAATTAGAAAAGTAACTTTTGTGGCAAATTTGGGGTTATTTCCTTCACAAGGAGAGAGGATGCTCTTTCCTTTCCCTCTCTTCCGGGACATGGAAGTTGGATGTGATGCCTAGAACAGCCCTTTGGACCCGGGAGGGTGAAGGCCACATGGCTAAGCTTGCTGAGTGGTGAGCTGGCTAAACCCCATGATCCTGGTTACTTCATGAAGTCTTCACATGAGCCCTAAGCTACCTGTCTCTTTTTACAAGAAAAAGAAAGAAATCTCTATAGTTATTTCGAGTTTTATTTTGTATGCAGCTGAGCCTACTCTTAATCAGCACAGGCATTTGGAAGATTAGGAGATTGTTTTAGTTCTTACTAAAATTGCATATCTAAAATTTTCTTTAAAAATCATGAAAGAAAAATATATACACCATTAGATACTATCATTTGGAAAATATCTGTATAATTGTTTCTTTAAATGTTCTGTGGATGTTAGGACTTACATGTGTGAATATACTGGTAGAAAGAAAATAGCAAATGGAAATACTAGATGTTGCAGAAAGTGTATACATTAACAAAAATATCCAAAGTTCATTTTTAATCATATATATTTTTAACACATAATTTAGATCTCATACTTAGAGTGAATTATTTTTTTCAGTTTTCTAATTGAGACCATTATGAAATCATGCTAGTAATGAGCATAGGCAGCTAATTAATAGCTATACACTAAATTAAAGCTTTCTCTACTATACATATAGAAACTAAAGTAAGAGCCACTTAACATGAACAAAATTAACACACAAACAAAACATTTTAAAATGATTTATATGGAAGTGCAATAGGATTTAAATTATTTACTAATAGATTAGGTTATACATATAACATGTCTTATTTTTTTAAATGGTACCTACTGGCAATTTAAAAAGTGATAAATAACATAATCAGTACTTACCATGTGCCAGATAGCCTACATACTTTCTTCATAACCCTTGCAACCCTTGCGTCATCTATAATAGATACTATTATTGACCCCATTTTAAAGATTAGCAATCTAGGGCTCAGTTCTCAAATTCCCTGGGTCTGAGTGTAGCAGGGAGCAGATGGAAGAGCCAGGTGGAGCACCTACGTCTGCCTTACCAGAAAAGGTAAACTCCCAACCGTTAGGCAATGCTACCTCTGAAGACCTCAATAATAACAATATATCAAAAGTATAGCATTTTCTTGTGCCTTCCCACTTCCAAGATCATCTCTCACTCAGCTAACAGAAAGACAGTAACTGTAATCATAACTAAATAGGAATTTGGCTTTAATGAATTTACCATATAAGGTTTCAATTCCTCTGAGAATTCATAAAAATCTGTGATTTGCAATTTCAGTTATCTGTGATTTTTATCAAGCCTATACGTGCGTTTTAAAGCTGTTGGCATCTGCATTTCATTTCAAACTGGTGGTTTGCTATCTCTGCATCTGCAGTAGGCACAGTAACTATTAATATTAAAACCATATTTCCTAGAGAAATAAGACATGCAAAGAAACTCATTAGTGTTGATAAAAGTAAAAAAGAAAGTGAAAAGTCTTAGAAAATGATTATTCTGAATGATAAAATACAAATTTTGGATAATGTTCACAATGTTGAGTCAAGCAGTGACTCTGACCTCTGAGGTGAAAAGGTTCATTTAATTTTCTATACAGAACAAGACAAGGAAATTTATTAAAACATTTCAGGGCATGTTCTGGTCAGCACAAAAAATAGCATTTATGGGAAAAATTATATGCCGTGGTGGGGATGAGTAAAGCTTAATTTTACAGCTATTTTAGTTGCCCAGAATGCAGAAGACTTTTTAAAAGTTATGACTAATGTCACTAGATTATCTGGATATTCACAAATTGGCATTCTAAGTTTAGGATTTAATTTTTTAAATCTCCATTTTTATGATAAATGATAGGAAACATCCCTTTTCCCTGTTTCTAGTCCATTGGAACTGACCCTATACACAATTCAGTATATTACAATAGGCATGACTTTTTTAAAATCAAATTAGTAGCTAGACTTTTACTAGCTATTATCTTCATTTTAGAAAATCAACTTATGTGTTGAAACAGCATCACATGAGGATTCCTTAAAAGAGATTTCTAGGTGTGGCAGAGTGGCTCTAACGTTATTTATTATAATTTATTTAATGTACTTTTATGTGCTGTTCATGTTTTTGTCTTTTTCTTTTGTGATGTAACAATATAATCACACAATGATCTACAGCACCGTTACCAATTTAGCATTTGCAGACAGTATTATTTCTACTAATATAATCCACTATCCAACTTGAGTAAAGCAACCCTTGATTCAAGAACATTTGCATCAAGTGCTATTGTTCTAAATGATTGCTAATAATAAATAATATTATTGAAAATATTCAGGATCAAATCCCCAATATCTTTTTAATATAGATATGTGTCTACCTAATATTTATCTACTCAATGGATTTTTTTCTTACAGGTTAATCTCAAATGCAGGAAGTTCATTTTACCATATTTCATAAATTATGTAGGCCACAGTAAGTTCCCTACTAGGCATCCAAAAAAGTCATATACCTCAAAAAATATGTCATTTGTAAAAGAATGTGGCCAAGAGAGTCAAGATTACAACCCCCAAAGCTGAATGATTAGTCTACCTCGTTATCACCATGAATTGACATAGAAAATTTCCTGAGCATTCCTTATTAATGAAGAAATATAAAATCATATTTATATTTTCTTTTTTAAAATGTGAATTGAATAAATTGAACAGTGGTACTATTCTTATATCACTTAATTATCAACAGATATTATGATAATATTTTCAGGTACTCTTTCATACTATGAAAGCTTAGAATGTTGTATAAGATACTTTCTCATTGTTGAGCTTATACCTAAATTTCTGTTACTTTAACTTTCTTTAAAAAGTTAGGTTTCTAGTGCAAACTTCCATAAACCTAAAAATAAATACAAAAATTAGATCATAAAACAATCATGGAATGTTATGTTTCTAACTTCCTGTAACCATCTGGAATATTATTAAACTAATTCTACACTCCAGACACTTTGCATAAGCACACAGAATTATGCTATAAATAATATCCTATTCCCATTTTTTTAACCAAATATGTCTTTTAGTTTCTCATTAGTAATAGAGATATGGTTTTTAATAGTAAGAGCTAACATTTACTATATGTCCAGGACTATCCCAAGTACTTTACACATATTAACTTAGTACATTTTAAAAATGATCATAAAGAAAGCACTATTGTTAACTGCATCACCAGTATCAGAGAAACAGAGTCATGTGAACCTTAAATAACTTGCCTGAAGTCATACAGGTTTATGCAGTGAAACTCAGACTTGAATATAGGCATTATAGTTTGAGTCCTTGGTGCTAACCCTTACTCTATAATGCCTTTTAATTTTACAACAAGGAAATAAAAACTCAATTATGAAAAAAGGTAACTGACGGTGGGCTACGATATTAGGGACCATGGCTAAACGGAGATTATATGATTCATTGAAAGAAGCAGGTGCTATGCAGCTCAAGCCAACTGTTGCCATGTAGAAACGTGTTGGGGTAGGATTTCATTTTACCTTATCTACAAGCTAATAAGTTAGCCGGTTACTATTTTATGGTGCTGGCAAAAGAAATGAGATTCCTGGGTCAGATACAAGAACTTTGTTAATCAAAGGCACAGCAAGCAGCGTGATCATGAGCATATTTGTACCAATTCCCTTTCCTTGCCACATTACAATGAGCCCTGGCCCAGATTTAATGTAAGTGGTTTCTAAATGATGCATGCATAGCATTACTTACACTAAAGGAAGCTATTCGGTCACTAAAGATCTCCATCTTATAGTCCTATAATGCATCAATTAAGTGACATTTCCAGAGAGTCATGCTTCATAAATCAATAATTTCAGATTTATTTACAATTAGCAACACTGACAGACCAGGTACATCCTGCTATAAAAGCATTACACAAGGACTCTGCCCCCAGTAAATACCACTAGTGTGGCTGCAAAAATGTCTGTCATTAATATGTTTATAAGAAGATTTGATCAGAAGAAAGATCGTATGATCATATCAAAAGATGAAGAAAAGTATTTGATAAAATCCAACATCCATTCATGACAAAAAACTTTCAGCAAACTAGGAACAAACAGGAAGTTCCTCAACTTGATAAAGAACATCTACAAAAAACCTATAGCTAACATCATAGTTAATGATGACAAATTAGATGCTTTTCTCCAAACACTAGGAACAAGAAATGTATGTCTCCTCTCATCACCACTATTCAGTATTGTAGTGGAAGTCCTAATTAATGCAATAGAAAAAGAAAAGGAAACAAAGGTATACAGATTGGGAAGAAAGAAATACAACTGTCTTTGTTGGAAGATGATATGATTGTCTATGTAGAACATCTCAAAGAATCAACAAAAAACCTATGGAACTAACAAGCAATTGTAGCAGGGTTTCAGGACACAAAACTTATATACAAAAGTCAACTGCTTTCCTACCTGCCATCAATGAACAATTGGATTTAGAAATTTAAAACACAATGCCATTTACATTAGCAACCCACAAAATGGAAATACTTAAATTTAAACTTGACAAAATATGTACAATATCTATATGGAGAAAATTATAAAACTTTTATAAAAGAAATCAAAGACATAAATTAAATATTTCAAGTTCATGGATAAAAACGTTTAATTTATTAAGATGTCAATTCTGGCCCAGTGCAGTAGCTCACGCCTGTAATCCCAGCACTTTGGGAGGGCAAGAAGGGAGAATTGGTGGAGGCTAGGAGTTCAAAACCAGCCTAGGAAATATAGTGAAACTCCACCTCTACAAAATATGAAAAAAAAAATTAGCTGGGCATGGTAGTGTGTGCCTGTAGTCCTAGTTACTCAGGAGGCTGAAGCAGGAGGATTGCTTTAGCGCAGGAGTTCCAGGCTACATGAGCTGTGTTAGTGCCACTGCACTCCAGCCTAGATGACAGAGCAAGACCCTGGCTCAAAAAAAAAAAAAAAAGTCAATTCTTCCCAGCTTGATTTATAGATTCAATGCATTCACAGTCGAAATTTCAGAAAGTTATTTTATATATATCAACACTGTAAAGTTTATACAAAAGGCAAAAGATTCAGAATAGGCAACATGATACTAAAGAATAACAAGTCAGAAGATTAAAATTACCCAACTTCAAGACTAAATATAAAGCTACAGTGATCAAGACAATGTGGTATTGGATAAAGAACAGGCAAATAGATCAAAGGAACAGGACAGAGAGCCTAGAAAAAGATCAACACAAATATAATCAATTGATCTTTAGCGACGAAGCAAAGACAATTCAAAGCAGAAAGGATAGTCCTTTCAACAAAGAAAATGGTACTGGAACAAGTGGACATTCATGTGCAAAAAATAATAAGTAAATAAGAATCTAGACACAGACCTTACATCTTTTACAAAAATTAACTCAAAAGGGATCACAGACCTAAATTTCAAATACAAAACCGTATGACTTCTAGATGATAACATAGGAGAAAATCTAGGTGACCTTGCATTTGCAATGACTTTTAGATACAACACTAACAGCAAGATCTGTGAGCAAAAAAAATGGATAAGTTGTACTTCATTAAAATGAAAAACTTCTGCTCTGAGAAACACGCTGTTAGGAGAATGAAAAAACAAGCCACGAACTGGGAAAAAATATTTTCAAAACATATATCTGATAGAGGACTTCTATCCAAAATATACAGAGACTCAACAATTTTTTTAAAAATTATAAAATGGTCAAAAGACCTGAACAGACACCTCACTAAAGATATACAGATGGCAAATAAGCATATGAAAAGATGCTCAAAAACATGTCATCAGGGAACCGCAAATTAAAACAATGATAAAATACCACTACACACCTATTAGAATGGCTAAAATCCCAAACACTGACAACGCAAAATGTTGGTGAGGATGTGGAGCAACAGGAATTCATTCGTTGCTGGTAGGAATGCAAAATGGTACAGCCACTTTGGAAGACAGTCTAGTAGTTTCTTAAAGGCTAAATACAGTCTCACCGTATGATCCAGCAGTCACACTTCTGCTTACCCAAATGAGTGTGTTCACACAAAAACCTGCACATGAATGCGCAGGTTTACTCATAGCAACTTTACTCATAATTGCCAAAAATTAGCAGCAGCTAAGATGTCCTTCGATAGATGAATGGATAAACTATGGAACATCCGTACAATGGAGTATAATTTAGTAATAAAAAGAAATGACTTGTCAAGCCATGAAGGAAACGTGGAGAAACCTTACTTGCATATTAAGTGAAAGAAGCCAGACTGAAAAAGCTACATGCTGTGTGACTTCAGCTATATGATACTCTCAAAAATGCAAAACTACAGAGAGAGTAAAAAGATCAGTGGTTGCCAAAGGGTCAGAGAAAGGAGGGAAGGATGAATAGGTGGAGCATAGCACTTCTTTAAGGCAGTAGAACCACTATGCATGATACTATAATAGGGGATACGGGACATTATGCACTTGTAAAACCCATAGCATTATACAACACAGAGTGAACACTAATGTAAGCTATGGACTTTATTTAATAATGTTTCAATATTGGTTCATCAGTTGCAACAAAAGTACTACACTAATGCAAGGAGTTAATGACCTGGGGGGGGGCGGTAATATGAAGACTGTACTTTCAGCAAAATGTTTCTTATGAACCTAGAACTGCTCTGAAAATAATGTCTATTTTTGTAAAGGCAAGAATACTCTGGCTGATAGAGTGTGGAACGCAGAGAAGGGAGAATATGTTAGGTCAAACATATAGTGTCTTGTCTGGAAATTACTAGTGTTGGATTTTTTTAAAGTTTTCTTCTCCTTGCATGACCTGTGTGTCTTCCAAATATGTTCTTTTCCTTTTTTCTTTCTTTCTTTTTTTTTTCTATCTATCTTTTATATTGGACTCAAATGTCTGTTAATCTTTCTTGGCTATTTGTTTTTTGTCCTACACCCTTAGGACACCAAAAGTTGATTGGAAGCTCTCTGGGCATGGCTGGGGCTTGTCAACCTAAGCTCAGATGATGTGGCTCAGCCATTTCATTAGAAAAACCTAGATGTCAACACCATTAAGTTGTCTTTTGTTTGTTTGTTTGTGTTTGCTTTGTTTTCTTTAGGACTGATCACTTCTCCAGAAGAGTCTTCCATTCTCCTGCTGGAGGTTAGAATCCTGGAATGCCAGCATTGCGGGTAAACTGGGAGAAGCCTGGTATTCTCAAGTTGTAGTGAATATTCACTCACTTACACCCCCTTTTTTGTGTACATGACTCCTCCTCTTTTAATTTTGACAATGTTAAATTCATTGGCTCACAAATAATACTTTTATCTCCTTGGTGATTTTTAAATTGTAATTAAAAATCATTTGTTCACTAATTAAGGATCTTTTTCCTCCATTAGATAAAACGTATTAGAGTAGTAAATGCATTGCACTTAGTGTTACAAATTGATATTTACACTGTCTCTAAACTTATTTCTACATAATTGGTTAACATTTATGTGCACATATAGTAGTAACATTCATCAGATGTCGGGCAGGTGGCGGGGGGAGAAGGGGACAGGTGTATTCACACTTAATGAGTGGTGCGGTGTGCACCATCTGGAGGATGGACATGCATGTAGCTCTGACTCAGGCGAGGCAAAGGCATAACCATATGTAACCATAACATTTGTACCCCCAGAATATGCTGAAATTAAAAAAAAAAAACTTTATTATAAACTTTATTATATGACCAATTTTCCAAACGTAAATTTTCATTTTCTTCCAAATTACCTACTTAACAGTTTAATATGCTAATTTAAGTCCAGAACAAATAGAATAAATAAAAGGAGACTAGCATGGTGGTTCATGCCTATAATCCCAGCGACTAGGGAAGGTGAGGTGGGAGGACTACTTGCCATCAGGAGTTCAAAACCAGCCTTGGCAACATAGCAAAATTCCCATCTCTGAAAAAAAGAAAAAAATGAAAAAAATAAGCCATGTGTGGCGGAGTGCACCTGTAGTCCCAGCTACTCAGCAGGGAGGCAGGAGGATTGCTTGAAGCCAGGAGTTTGAGTCTGCAAGTGAGCTATGATCATGTCACTGTACTCTAGCCTGGGTGACAGAGTGAGACCCCATCTCAAAAAAATAAAACAATATAAAATGCTTCCTTTACAATGCCTGGTTTAGTCCTTTGCATACTGTAGATGTTCAATGAAAAAATAAAATAAGAGAGTATAGTAAAGAATGAAATTAGGTAATGTTTAGTACCCTTCAACTCTCAGATTTTATGATCTAAAAGCAATCTTCATATGATAGGTACCTAACCAAGAAGTTGTTCAATATAGCACTCTAGTACTTTTGGGTTTAACTTGTAACCTTTATTCAAATATTAGCATATAATTTGAACAAGTATTTGTTTAAAACCCAAATGATGAAAATCTTCAGTAAACTTCTAAAAGTTAGTTAGCTAAATCATAATTAAGAATTCTGAAAATCTGCATTTTTATTTACTACTTGTACCAAGTAGATTATATAAAATGCAAGCAGAATTATACATATTCATCAAAGATCTTATATAAAACTAAGTTCAATATGGGCAAATGCAAATTAAAGAAAATATACATATAAATACAAAAATACTAGATTCTTAATAAAACAATTCAGAGTTTCTTTAAAATGACAATGATGCCAAGGTTTTTTATTTTTTTAATTCGGGATATTATGGGGGTACAAATATTTTGGTTACATGCAATGTGTTTGCCTCGCCCAAGCAAGGGCTACAAGCATGTCCTTCCCCCATACAGGGCACTCCTCTTCCATTAGTTGTGGGTTTACCCTCCCAGCGCCCCGACGTGACCGGCACCCAATGAGTATTACTACCATGTGAACACCTTAGTGTTGATTGGTGATGCCGAGGTTTTTAATAAGACAATGTAAGGTCTTACTTATGTCCAATAGGTATCAGATTATTTCAAAAGTACAGGTAACGCTGATCTTTCAGCAGTCAAATAAATTACTAGATGTACAGAAATGAACATAGTAAGAATCTCATGGAATAATGAAAAAAAATGAAGATTTACTATTATAAGGATAAAACTGGCACCAAATTTGCTCATTAAACAAATACTTGTTATTTATTATACCAGGAAATCTAATCTAAGATCTTTCCTCTGTTCTAGACAGAGACCAGAAAGATATATACACATGATTTTTGGTTAGTGATTTAAAAAATAAGCTAAAACATCAATTTTAGCAACCAATCTATTTTCTGCTATGGAAATAAAAAATAATTTTCAAGTCTGGCTGCTTGTTACTTCAGCACTGAGCACTATACTTTACTCACAAAAGGGGTTAAATAAACAGCCTTTACGTGCAACTCAGTGTGCTGGGTTTACTTATCAAGCTTTTGGTCACCACAAAGAAAATAATACAAGACTGAGAGCAAAGCAGTTAAGGTTTTAAAAGAAATAACATAAAATTATTTGTAGTCATAAAAAGCTATATCTCCATCTTCTTTCTAGCCATCAAGAAACTAATAAACATAATAAATATTTTATATTTACTTATTCATTCATAATAAGCACAATAAATATTTTGACCAAATATAAAGCAGTATATGTCACATGTATAAAAAGGGCTATTTAAAACTTTCATATATATGAGAAGTAGTACATTTAGGAAATTTACTTTTCTATCTCTTCTCACCTCTCTCAACTGTTTATTATAACAAGGGGAAAATGTTACAATAATTGATTATGTTGTGATACTTGCTATTTTATATACAAAAACAATTATTAGTAAATTTCAAATAGAGAAGCAGATTGACATCTTATATGAATATTAAACAGTGATATTTGCTAGAAAAGTTTAGGAAGATTTTTCTCCTTTTTTGGAAGAAAATGAATATTAATGAAAATTTTATAATAGTCCAAGACACAATAAGGAGATTAAATGATAGCATAATTCAAATTGCAAAAATGTTTGGAACACTAGTATTCATAATATTACACAAAATAACCTTGGAGATCTGTTCAGTTTTTAATCATTTAATTCCATTTAAGACACGAGTCTCTCAAAAAGAAGTCTTACTTGAGAATTTTTCAGTTTTTATGAAAACAAATTAAAAAGAAAATTCAGATTGTCAACTTTGCTACCTTAAAATTTCACAAGGAGAGAAAACTTCAAAACCTCCTTTCCCTCCATAATTTTATGTTACATAAATCACACTCAAAAGTAATTTTCAATTTTTCTTTTGTGTTATAATTGGAAATAATTTCTCTAAAAATCCTCACATTAATATATCAGAGTTTGGGAGGCTTAAAACTAATTTTACACTTCAAGGATATTTAAATCAATAAAGCAGTTACTGCAATAGATAAAGCAATATCTAGATAAAGCAATATCACTTTATCTAGACCAGCACTTTTTAAATATAGATCCCAATAATTAAAAATACAAAAGTAGCACTTTACTTTTATAAGGTGAATACTATCATCACCTTTTCTGCCCAGTAAATTAGAGTAATTGATTTTTTTTACATTTTACTGACAACAGCTACTCGAAATGACTTATATATTTCGGACTCATGATAATTAAGTTCAAGCTATCATATCAGAGTCAATTATCAAGAAATTAATGTTTTCTAGGACACCAAATGGACTATCTTACAAGACTGTAAGACCACCGATAACAGGAGGTAGCCAGAAGATAGCCAATTCCAGTTCTCAGGGCAAAAATATGAATCTGTTTGGAGAAGTCAGGACAAATCTAAGACCACCAAGAGTAGTGAATAGGTGGTCCTTTGTATATATTTAATAAACACAGAGGACCATTCCTGATGTGCAATGACTTTACAATTAATAGGAATGTTCTGCTCCTAGGTCTAACATTCTTAACCAGTGTTGAGGAAAACAATCACCTAACATCTATCTCCGTAACATACCTGGTATGCAGAGAACTTACTCCAAAGGAAGAGAATGTTTAGGTGCTCTAGTTTGTTTAAGCAACCCTGGTTGAATATAGGTGGCATCAGTTTACATATATGCCTGTTAATTTATATTAAATATTAATTAATATTTCTTTCAAATTTCTCTAGAGATAAGAAAGAAAGGTGCTAAGAAGGAAAAAGAAAGATCAAAGCAAATAACAAAAATCAGGACTCTGGAAAACTGTGAGTGAAAGGATATATTCTTTTGTAGTCATACACCTGCCCACCTCCTACCCCCCACTGGTTCTTCAAGAGTAGAATTGTCGAACATAAATGTAAACAGATCAATATTAATTGCCAGTTGCCCCTGGAATGACTAAGTCAACACCAATGACAGAATCAGTGAAGATGCAACGTTACTGCACTGAGTGGAGTGCCAAAATCCTGTCAGAATGCAACTAGCTCAGCCAAGGCTAAGGGAAGGAGCGCACCAGACCTGAAGGGGCTCCATCCTTGCAGTGGGATGACAGGAGAAAGAAAGGGCTGGAGGGTGGATGTTTGGCATTGGTCAGTAAACAACTTTGCTGACTATCAACAAGAATAGGAGACTCATTGCTGACTTTCTTGAAAAAGAAAATAGTTGATATTTCTAATAATTTTACTATTCCATAGCCTGTTTTCCTTACTACCTTTATTACTACTGATTCACCTCTAACAATGATTCCAATTCACACACCTCAACTTACAAGCAAGTTGATGTGAGCTGATAAACCCAACTCTATATTTGAGGACAATATAAAAATGAAAATATGAGTTATGAAAACTATAAATAAGAATTCAGTAATTATTTATGAAGTATTCTTTCCTTGGTTACAAACATAGCTCTTTACCAGGAAGTTAAAACTGAAATACTACTTTGCACAAATAATGAAACTTGTACATTACAATCAGAACAACAGACTAGAAAAAACACATAATTTTCATTTGAGTAAGATTTTATTTTTTGCCTCTATAAATTAAACTGAAATTATTTCTTAGGCAAAATACTTTTCAGTAATAAAAACAGTGACGGCTTAGATAGCAGTTTTTAGCATATTGAAACACAAAAAAGATGAATACATGTTAATGTAATCCATGAAAATAACACTATTTCAAATTAAAAATAAGGTAAAGAGATTTGAACCTGATTTCTTTCCACTCTCCCTATTTTTGGTATTGTTACATTCAAATCATCACCCAACACGATTGTAAAAATAATGTATTTCACCCATCTTTTTGATCATAGTACTCGTTATCTATGTAAAATATTACAGGTAACTCTCGGTTTTTACAGTATTTCTGTAGATAATTCCATAAATAATTTTTGTGTCTTAAATCAAGTTTACTTATACAGAAAAGCAATGGTTAGTACTCAAAGAGGTTGGCAGTATGACAATTGGCGTGGTCAGAGCTTCATTTCTTTCTTGACAGCATCATCTCTCAAGGGGTAGGGATTGTGATTCTCTGCTTTCTCTGAATTATTAGTAACCAGAGGTGTTATTTTGGTAAAAGCAGTGATTCTTAAACTTTTTGGAGGTAGGGGTATTATATTAATAGCTCCCTTCGTGAGTATTATGAAAACTATTCACAGAAAAGGACACAAACGTATGAGCATGCAATATTTTGTATCCTTGAAAGAGTTTATGGACTCCATGAAAATTATCCATAATATATAATCACCCAAATGATCTTTCTAGGCTGGAATCAATCCTTAGGGTCCAAAGATCCATTTCTATGCCAATATAATGACTATTTACATGATTAACCTGGAATCCTCCCAACAACACAGGGCAGATCATACTTCTAACAGACATCCCAATGCCTAATACCATGGGCTGAAAATAGATTTTCCAGGACAGAACTTAACATATTTCCCAAAACTTAGTAATTTAGGAAGTTCAAGGTAATATCAAGAGCTCTGTAAGCAGAAATGAAGGGAAAGAATTAACACAAGATTATGGTCCATAGAGAGCCAAAGACCTTCTTTTTGGAATGGCAAATGACAGGCAACTTTTAAACGTTCACTTTGGGGTATTAAGTAATGTTCCATGACCTTTACAACTGAAGTGTAAAACCAATCTCTAAAAGCAAAAGTTTAAATCATATTTCCAAAACATATAAAATACTGTACCACAAACTAAAACTGAGGTATAAAATTGGGTTTTTAAAAGCATAAGTTTAAGTCACATTTTCAAATAAATATATTTCATAGCTATGATTGAATATTTACTACCAAGATAATATGAACATTTAGAAATGAATTTAAGAACTAAATTTCATCTAATACAAAAATATATAATTTAAATCAGGCTTTAACATTTTTTATTAGCAATTTATCAAGAAAAATAATGAAAAAGTAATATTTTAAAATATTAAGTCATAAAGTGGCATAATGGAAATTAAGAGGGGAAAGGGTGAGAGAGGGGTTAGGAATAAAAAATTACCTATCAGGTACAATGTACAGTATTCTGGTGACAGGTACAGAAAGCCCTGACATTAGCATTACACAATCCATCCATGTAACAAAAAAAACTTGTACCCCCCAACTCTATTGAAACAAAAATAAATAAATAAATAAAGCACTTGGTATTGCTTGGTTTATATTAATATATAATATAATTATACTTAGAAATCTTTAGCGTCTACCTATAGTTCAGAAGAGAAAATAAAACCATATTTTTAATATTTTTGTGATCAAATGTTATACTGACTACACATCTATCATCATCCTATCCATTTTATATTTTGGTGATACTGACAATAAAAGCTCACCAAGGATATTCTATTCTCTAGTGTCTCTTTGACCTGGCATATATTGTTTCCTTTGCCTAGAATATACTCCCTTGGCTTATCTAAATCAAAAACTCCTATTACTCTTTCATATTTCATATAAAATACTTTCTAAAGTTTTCATTACTTTTGAGTGACTTAGAAATTCTTTACCCCATTATTTTGGTACCTTTTACCTATTCCCAATATAATAATTATTTTATTATAACTAAAATATTTGTATCTCTTTCTCCTTACCAGACTGCTACATATTTGAGAATAGAGATTTTTCATTTTTGGATTCTCAGAGCCTGGACGAGACTGGGTTCATATTTATAAATTAGAAATAAATGAACATAGCCAGGAAAAAAGGTAACAGTAATAATAACTATAATTTTATAAATCCAAGTAATAATAACCACAATTTATGAATCCAATCGTATGTCAAGTACTGCAATAAATGCTTTCTTGGTACATTTTTGATACTACATTTATAGTAGTTTTTTTAATCCTTATATTTGAGCTATTTAATGATCAAAGTGAGATTTATACTCAGTTTTCTCTTAGTCCAACAAATCTACCTTTTCCATACAACTATGGCTTTAAATTGTTCTTTTCCATCTTTAAGCAATGGAACTCCTTTTCTAAATTAATTTTATGCAAATATATAATATGTTAAGCATAGGAAATGCAGCCACTCTGGTAAAAGCAGATAATGGAGGTCTAGCCACCTACATAATTGGCATCCCCTTATCTCCTGCAAATGGCTGTTTGGAACAAATACAGAGACTCCAATGCCCTAGAAAATTTGTTTTCAATACCTCTGGTCTTATACTACCTTGTCCCATTTACCTACTGTCAATTCATATGTTCAAATCCTAATCTCCAATGTGTTGATATTAGGAAGTGGACCTTTAGGAGGTGATTAGGTCATGCATGAGGCAGAGCTCTCATGAGTGGAATTAGTGCCCTTATAAAAGAGACTCCAGAGAGCTCCTTGTCCCTTCTACCCTGTGAGGACACAGCAAGAAGACTGTGAATGAACCAGGAAGCAAGCCCTCACCAAACACTAAATCTTAACAGTGCTTTTATCTAGGAATTCTCAGTGTCCAGATCTGTGAGAAATAAATATTTGTTGTTTATAAGTCACCCAGTCTCTGGCAGATTGTTATAGCAGCTTGAATCAATTCAGACACACAGAAAAATCCAGTTGAGGGCAGGGGAAATGTTTCTAAGAAGGAAAATCCATTATATTAAATACTGCTGCCAGGTCAACTAAGATGAGGAGATTCACCACCAATCCACCACAGGGTTTCATAAAAAAGTTATCAAGATCATTGGTGAGCTATCTCTGTGGAGCATTTGGGAAGAAAGTCTTATAGATGTCAGATTAAGAGAGAATGGGAAAAGCATAATGGAAACAATGAATGTAGCCAAGTATTTTGAGTAGTTTTGTAAAGAGGCAAGCAGAGAAATGGGGGTTTAATTAAAGGGAGAAATGAGGCTATTAAGATGTTTTTTAATCTTTAGAAATGCAACATGGTTGTACGTCTGTGAATGATTCGGTAGAGAGGAAACCCAACGAGGGGGAATTTGCCGGTACAGTATCCTTGAGCAGGTGGAGCAAATGAAATCTAGCACATAAGTAGAGGTGTCTGGCTTAAATAGGAGGCAAGGCAGTTCACAAGGTATCAAGAGGATAGACAGAGTGTATATGTAGAAATGCTATCAGGTAAATTGATGTTCTAATAGAACCTTGTGGAAATTTTCAGCACAATGTCTCAAGGCATTAACTGAAAGAGGATGGCGCCGGTCGGGGAGATACTGGAGATTTGAGAACAGCGAAGGTATGAAAGTCACCATCAGAGTTTGAGAATAACTGCAGTAGGAAGACACATTGTGATCGCTGGCCATCAATAACAATGTTTTAATGGCAATTGGGCAAATGATAGTTAGTTCAAATCGTAAGCGAAAAGAATAAAAGCAAGATTGATGTGTCAATTTATGTACATAAATAGATACATTTTAAAAGTTGTAGAAATTTATATATATATGTATATATATACAAGGAACTCAATATATATATAAAACCATGCTGTAGAGGATATTTATAGATAGAAATATTATTGAAATTAAATTTAATTCTTAACATAATTTTTTTTAATATCAGAATATATCTTCAAAAATGTTTTCCTTAGCCAAAAAGTTTTGATTAAAAATGAATAAAATATACAGAAAGGACTTTCATATATACATTTGCAGTAATTTCTGGAAATCATTCTATTATTGTGTCATTGATAAGAGAGAAATATTGACAAACCTCGTACGTTGCTGGGCCAGGAGTGATCTCTTTGGAATCTTCAAAACGCTTTGATGCTTTAACAAATATGGGTATGGGGCAAGATTTCCTTAAAACAGGATTGTATGATGCA
>RJWJ010026271.1:0-23165 GCA_004363605.1 Indri indri
TTCCAAGTCTCTACTCTTTGAATCCGTAGAAATTAAATACTCTTGTACCTTCCTAGCCACAGGCAGGGGTTAACGGTATAATTTTTACGTTAAGTAAGTTACTTTCAATATGTTAAGGCCAATCTCTTCTTCAGTTGTATCAGTAGCTGTCAGGTTACCATCTGATCATGGCTAACTGGGGATATCTGGCTCTTTCTGGGGATTTTGCCAATTTCTGCTCTGCATCTTCCGTGTTGATCTTAGAATCTCATGTCCCTCCGCCTTTGCTCCTGGGGCCTGTCAAGCTAACAATCACAGACTCCATTAGAAGAAACTGATCATTCCAGTGGTCCTGCTCCGAGTGTGGGGAGAACCCTGCAGCCATATACTTTTACTTGAGCTGAACAGAATTCTAAGAAACACACACACACGTACAAACACCTTTTATCTTATGGGAAATAAGGTGTATTTTCTCTGCCTTTTGGCCAGTACTGACAGTTTATCAAAAAGCACCCTCATGTCCATTTTTAAATTGCTCTGCTCTAGGCTAAACTAGTTCTACCTTAGCAATACTTTAAACTTGCTTCCGAAGTGGCTTGCTCCCTCACTTAATTTTGAATGTCTCTTATAAAAGTCTCCAAACTTAGCAGACGTGATAATGAAGGGACCCAGATCCTACACCCACATTTTTCAGATGTGGAAATGAAAGTCCAGAGGGGGAAAGCAGCTTCTCCAAGATCAGAAGCCAGCGAGCTGATGAAGGAACTCGGGTCTCTGAGTACTACGACATCAAAGCTTCTTGACTCTCTGAAGCACCTAAGGGGGAGGGGATGTGTTTTTAAAACAGTGTTATTAAGATATAACTCACATACCATACAATCCACCCATTTAAACTGTACAATTCAGTGGCCTTTAGTATATTCCCAGTTGTGCATCCAAAACCACAATCAATTTTAGAATATTTTCATTACATCAAAATGAACCTCCATGCCCCCTAGCTATCACCCCCAAATACCATCCTCCCCAGCCCTAAGCAACCACTAGTCTACTTTCTGTCTCTGTGAACTTGCCTGTTCCGGACATTTCATTTAAATTGAATCATACAGTATGTGGCCTTTTGTGACTGGTTTCTTTCCCTTAGCATAATGTTTCAGAGGCTCATCCATGTTGTAGCATGTATCAAACTTCATTACTTTTTATGACTGAAAAATAATATTCCATCACATGGATATAGCACATTTGCTTATCAGTTTATTAGTTGATGGGCATTTGAGTAGTTTCCACTTCTTGGCCCTCATGCAAAATACTGCTATGAATATTTGTGTACAGTTTTTGTGTGAACATATGTTTTTGGTTCTCTCAGGTATATATAATAGGTAGGCATAGAATTGCTGAATTACATGGGAACTCTATGTTAAGCAATTCAAGGAACTGCTAGACTGTAGTATTTAGACTGGTTACCAAAGGGGCTGTACCATTTTACATTCCCACAAGCATGTATAAGGCTCCTATTTTCTCTACATACTCACCAACCTTGTTATTATCTCTCTTTTTTATTACAGCACATTATAGTAAGTGTGAAGTTGTGTCTCATTTTGGCTTTGATTTGCATTTCCTTGATAGCTAATGATGTTGAGCATCTTTCTATGTGTTTTATGGAAATTTGTTTATCTTCTGTGGAAAAATATGTGTTCAATTCCTTTGCACATATTTTAATGGGACTATTTGTCTTTTTATTATTGAGTTATAATGGTCCTTTGTATATTCTAGTACTATGTGCTAGATATGTTCACAAAAATTTTCTCCCATTCTGAGGGTAGTCTTTTTCCTTTCTTGACGATATTCTTTGAAGCATGAAGTTTTTCTTTATTGTAACAAAATCTAATTTTTATTGTAACAAAGTCTACCAGTCCATAAACATGGATGTCTTTCCATTTATTCAGGCCCTCTTTAACTTCTTTTAACAATGTAGTTTTCAGAGTATATGCTTTGTATTATTTTTGTTAAATTTATTCCTAAACATTTAATTCTTTTCAATGCTATCATAAATGGAATTGTTTTTCTTTGTTGTGGTATTTTATTTTTTAATTTATTTTATTTTTAAGGGGGTACAATGTTTTTATTATGATATCTTATAACATGCTTAAGTCAAGACATTTGGTGTGCCCATCAGCAGAATAGTGTTCATTGAACTCAGTAGATAAGTTTTTATTCCATACCCCCCACCCTCCTCCTTTTTTGGTTTTCATATCCTTTATGTTGCTTTGTGCTAATGGATGTGTACCCATCCATTAGCTCCCACTTACTAGTGAGAACATATGTTGTTTGACTTTCCATCCCTGAGATACTTCACTTAGGATAATGGTCTCCAATTCTATCCAAGTTGCTGGAAATGACATAATTTCATTCCTTTTTATGGCTGAGTAGTATGATATATATATATATATATATATATATATATATATATATATATATGCACACACACACCACATTTTCTTTATCCAGTCATGAATTGAAGGGCACTTGGGTCTTTGCAATTGTGAATTGTGCTAAGATAAACATTTGAGTGCATGTGTCCTTTGGATAAAATGACTTCATTTCCTTTGGGTAGTACCCAGCAGAGGGATTTCAGGATCAAATGGTAGGTCTATATTTACTTCTTGCAGAATCTCCATACTGTTTGCCATAGAGGTTGTACTAATTTGCAGTCTCACCAACAATATATTAGTATTCATTTCTCTCTGCATCCACACCAGCATCTACTGTTTTTTGATTTTTTAATAATGGCCATTCTGATAGGGTTAAGGTGGTATCTCATTGTGGTTTTAATTTGCATTTCCCTGATGATTAGTGATATTGAGCATTTTTTCACAAGTTTGCTAGCAACATGTGGCCTTCTGGATCCTTTAGTGCAGCCTTTCAACTGAATCTAAATTTTACAGAACAAATCCTTTTAACAAAGGATTTTTTAACAAAGGACGATTTCTAAAAATGTATTTGTTCTGTGAAGTTTAGATTCAATTGAGGGGCCACACTTGGGGATCTGGAGGGCCACTTGTGGCCTTGAGGCCACAGGTTACCCACCCCTGGATCTTCTTTAAAAAAAGTTTCTGCTCAGGTCTTTTACCCACTTTTTGATGGGGTTGTTTGTTTTTTCTCGCTGACTTGTTTGAATTCTTTGCAGATTCTGGATATCGGTCCTTTGTTGGATGTATACTTTGTGAATATCTCCTTCATTCTGTAGGTTGTCTGTTTGCTCTGTTGATTATTTCTTTTGCCATGCAGAAGCTTTTTAAATTAATTAAGTCCCATTTATTAATTTTTGTTGTTGCTACATTTGCCTTTGGGTTCTTAGTCATAAATTCTTTGCCTAGGCTGATGTCTAAAAGAGTTTTTTCTGTTTTCTTCTAGAATTTTTATGGTATCATGCCTTACATTTAAGTCTTTAATCCATCTTGAATTAATTTTTGTATATGATAAGAGATATAGGTTCTGTTTCACTCTTTTGCATGTGGCAATCCAATTTTACCAGTACTATTTATTGAATAGGGCTTCCTTTCCCCAGTGTAGGTTGTTGTTGGCTTTGTCAAAGATCAGTTGGTTGGAGGTAGATGGTTTTATTTCTGAGTTCTCTATTCTGTTCCACTGGGCTATGTCTCTACTTTTATACTAGTACTGTGCTATTTTGGTTACTGTAGCCTTGTAGTATAATTTAAAGTCAGGTAATGTGATGCCTCCATACTTACCTTTTTACTTAAATTGCTTTTACTATTTGGGTTTTTTGTTGTTGTTGTTCCAAATGAAGCTTAGGATTACTTTTTCTAGTTCTGTGAAATATGCTGCTGGTATTTTTATGGGGATTGCACTCAATCTGTAAATCATTTTGGGTGGTGTGGGCATTTTAACAATGTTGATACTACCAATCCATCAGCAGGGGATGTTTTTCCACTTGTTTGTGTCATCTGAAATTTCTTTCATCAATGTTTTATGGTTCTCCTTGTAGAGATCTTTAACCTCCTTTGTTAAGTATATTCCTAGATATTTTATTTTATTTGTACCTATTTTCAATGGTGTTGAGTTTTTGATTTGACTCTCCACTTGAATATTATTAGTATATAGAAATGCTACTGATTTGCATACACTGATTTTATAATCTGAGACTTTGCTGAATTATATTTATGAATTTCAGGAGTGTTTTGCTGCAGCCTTTAGAGTTTTCTAGATATAAGATCATATCATCAGCAAACAGGGATAGTGTGATGTCCTCTTTCCTGATTTTGTTGTTCTTTATTTTTCTTTTTTTCTCTTACCTAATTGCTCTAGCCAGGACTTCCAAGGCAATATTGAATAGAAGTGGTGACAATGGGCAGACTTGCCTTGTTCCAGTTCTTAGGAGGGATGCTTTCAACTTTTCCTCATTCAGTATGATGTTCTCTGTGGGTTTGTCATATACGGCTTTTATAATTTTGAGGTATGTTCCTTCTATACCTAGTTTGTTAAAGGTTTTTATCATGGACGGGTGCTGGATTTTGTCAAATGATTTTTCTGCAACTATTGAGATGATTATATGGTATTTGCTTTTGTTTCTGTTTATGTGGTGAATCACGTTCATTGATTTGTGTATGTTGCACCATCCTTGCATTCCTGGGATGAAACCCACTTGTTCATAGTGGATTATCTTTTTGATGTACTGTTGAATTCTTCTTGATGTACTGTTGACTTCTTCTTTGTAGGTCTGGTAGAATTTGACTGTGAATCCATCTGGTCTGGGGCTTTTTGTAGTTGCAAGATATTTTTATTACTGCTTCAATGTCACTGCTTATTGTTGTTCTGCTCAGGTTTTCTGTTTCTTCCTGATTTAGGCTTGGGAGGTTGTGTGTTTATAAGAATTTATTCATTTCCTCTAGGTTTTGTAGTTTGTTTGTATAGAGATTTTCATAGTATTCATGATATTTTGTATTTATGTGGTATCAGTTGTAATGTCTCCTTTTTCATTTCTGATTGAGGTTATTTGAGTTTCTCTTCCATTTCTGGTTAATCTGGCTAGTGGTCTATTGATTTTTTTTATCTTTTCAAATGATGGACTTTTTGTTTCATTGATCCTTTGTATTTTTTTTCTATTTTGTTTAGTGTGCTCTGAGCTTTGTTATTTCCTTTCTTCCACTGGCTTTTGATTTGGTTTGTTCTTTTTCTAATTCCTTGGGCTATGACATTATATTGTTAATTTGTGATCTTGATGTAGGCATTTAAGCCTATGAACTTTCCCCTTTGGACTGCTTTTGCTGTGTCCCATAGATTTTGAAAGGTGTGTCTCCTTTGTCATTTAGTTTGAGGACTCTTTTGATTTCCATCTTAATTTCATAATTGACTCAAGGATCAGTCAGCAGCAGGTTATTTAATTTCCATAATTTTATGTGTATTTGAGTGTTTGTCTTGGAAATGACTTCTAATTTTATTCCACTCTGGTCTGAGAAGATACATGGTATGATTTTAATGGTTTTTAATTTTCTGAGACTTGTTTTGTGGAATAAAATATGATCAATCTTGGAAAATGTTCCATGTGCTGATAATAAAAATATATATTTAGCAGTTTTAGGGTAGAATGTTCTGTAATGTCCATTTGTTCTAGAATCCTGTTTAAGTCCAATGTTTCTTTATTCATTTTCTGCTTTGATGATCTGTCTATCTCTGTCAGTGAAGTGTTGAAGTCCCTGACTATTACGATATTAGTGTTTATTTCTTTGCTTAGATCTAGAAGACTTTGCTCTATTAAACTGGGAGCTCCTGTGTTAGGTGCATATATATTCAGAATTGTTATCTCTTCTTGTTGAATTGCTCCTATTACTATTATGTAATGACCATCTTTGTATTTTTTTTTTACCGTTGTTTATTTAAAATCTATTTTCTCTGATATGAGAATGGCTATACCTATTCATTTTTGTTTTCTGTTTGCATGGAATATTTTTTCCATCCCTTCACCTTGAGTCTGTGTGAGTCCTTGTGGGTGAGATGTGTTTCCTGGAGACAGTAGATACTTAGGTTGTGTTTTCTCATCCATTCAGCCAGTTTATGTCTTTTAAGTGGAGAATTCAGGCTGTTTATGTTGAGTGTTAGTTTTGACATCTGGGACGCTGTTCCATTCAACATGTTGGCTGATACCTTATTGTTTTATTTTCCATCTTGTGCTATTGTTTTATAACAGATGTTAGCTGTAACTTTTCAGTGTTTTTACACTGGTGTGTAGCTATTGTGTTATTGCATGTACAGTGCACTTTTGAGCATTTTTTGTAGGGCAGGTCTAGTGGTGACAAATTCCCTTAGTGTTTGCATGTCTGGGAAAGACATTATTTCTCCTTCATTTATAAAACTTATGTTAGCAGGATACAAGATTCTGTTTAAGCAAACTAAAGATAGAACCCCATTCCTTTCTGGCTTGTACAGTTTCCGTTGAGAAATCTGTGTCAGTTTGGTGGTTTTTCCTTTGTAAGTTGCTTGATGTTTTTGCCTCACAGCTCATAGGAGTTCCTCCTTCATGTTGACTTTGGCCAGTCTGACAATTATATGCCTTGGCGATTCTCTTTTTGCAATGAATCTCCCAGGTATTTGTTGAGCTTCTTGTGTCTGGATGTCTAAATCTCTAGCAAGACCAGAGAATTTTTCCTCAATTATTCCCTCAAATAGGTTTTCCAGGCCTTTTGCTTTTTCTTCTTCACCCTCAGGGATGCCTGTGATTCTTATATTTGGTCATTTTGTATAATCCTATATTTCTCATAGACTTTGTTCATTCCTCTTGATTCTTTGTTCTTTATTTTTGACAGGGTTAATTTGAGAGAGTTGTCTTCAGGCTCTGAAATTCTTTCTTCTGCTTATTCTAGTCTATTCTTAAAACTTTCCATTGTGTTTTGTACTTCCTTAAATAAATTTTTATTTCCTGAGGTTCTATTTGGGTTCTTTTTAATGTATCTATCTCTTTAGTAAATTTTTCATTCACTTCCTGAATTATTTTTCTGGTTTCTTTGAATTCGTGTTCCATTTTTACTTGGATATCATTGAGGTTCCTTACAGTCCATATCTGGAATTCTTTATCCATCATTGCAGTTTTTTTCATTTTGGTTGAGATCCATTGCTAGAGAACTGGTGTGTTCCTTTGGGGGTGTCCTTTCACTGATTTTTCATACTTCTGGAGTTCTAACACTGATTCCTTCTCATCTAGAGCAGCTGTAACTTGATTTTGGATCTTCATTTGATTAGATGGGGCTATTTTCCCCTTCTCTCTTAAGGGTGTGTCTGTAGCATATGTTGGGTATGGACCTTTGGCTTTCCTTATGGATACTTTGATGGGATTCTAGGTTGTGGACGGATACTCTGGTTATCCTTTATGTGGTGGTTTTCTCAATTGCTGATTATTTGAAGGTTATAGTGATGGTGTACTTTGTGTGAGCAGATTTCCTATCTCTTGTTGACAAGGGGAGAAGGAGGTATTTGAAATCCTTTTTCTTTCCTGAGCCTTGTTTGAAGTATATTGGGATTCCAAGTTTAATCTCTGAAACAGTACATGGTGCTTGTAGGTAAGAGCCAGCCACACCCTGTATGACTGAATTGGTAAATGGTGTAATGGGCTGTACAAGTTGTCCTCCCTGCCAGTAGGTGATACTTGCAGGAAGGAACCAGCTGCAATGGTGTTTTGGGGGACATGTGACTGGCTCTAGTCCATCAGGAGAAGCACTCAGATGCCCCACTTGGTGGGAGGGGCCCTGGAGCTCCCAGGGGACTCCTTATTCTCCACCATAGCAGAGGGGGATGGAGGAGCAAGGCTGGGCAGGGCTGGATCAGAGGAGCCTGCATTCAAACTCCACAAAGGTTGGCACAGGAAGCTTCTCTGCCCAGGATCCTGCCCTGAACTGAAAGTGTGGCTTTCCTTTTGGAGGAGAGGTGCTCTGCAAGTGAGCTGCAGCTTGGACCCACACTGCACTCTCTGTTCAGTTCTGCCCACATGGGCTCCCTCATCTCCCAAGATTAGTTCACAGATCTCCCCTCTGTGCCCCAGAGAAACAACACGATTGAGCCCTGGGGGTACAGGGTCCAGCCTGGAGGGCTGTCCCTTGGTCCCCCAATTTCAAGCCCTGACTGTGCAAGGGAGAAGCATGTTGGCCCTGAGTTGCCCATGGAGTGCTCAAGTAGGCTTAATGTCTCTCCACTTTGGGGTGTGCCCTGCTCTGCTGGAGCACCCAGGTGAGCAGCACTGGGAAGGGCTGTCAGGCAGAGAACTCAAAGTTCCAGCACCCCTTGTACTGCTGCAGGTCTTTAGGAAGAAAGTTGTGAGTCCCACTCTCTGTGGAAGCCTCTGTGTAGTGGATGAACCAACAGTGGGGAAGAAGCCACTCCTGAGGACCCTGGCTCAGTCATCCCTTGAAGAACCCATGCCACTTGGCAGCAGCGGGTAGGGGAGAGTTGGAGGAGGAAAACAGTCTGAATAGAAGAGAGCTGGCACTTTGGTCATCTTTGTCCCTCTCCCTGGAAGGCAGCCTGCGCAGAATGTCCAAGCTCTGGGATCACACAGATCCCCCAGGACCCACCGGCCCCTGTGGCCACCACAGTCTGGGCAGGAGTTGGGAAATATTTGTGTGGGAACCGGTGACATGAAAAATGAGGCACTGAAGCTCCCTGGGGAGGACAAAGGAACATAGTGGGTGGAGAACCAATATGGGGCCTACTGTCTCAGCTCAGGTCTGTGGTGACAGGAAGCGACCCCAAGGGGGCTGGCAGCCTGGTGCTTTGTTTTCAAGAAGCTCCCAGTTCACTGGCAGCAGCAGCTTTGGGGCTCATGAAGGTAGAGAAGCTCTCCAGCAGCTCAGGAACCTACTGACTACCAGAGGTGTGAGGGAAAGAGAAACAAAACCCGACCTACCCTTTCCACAGGACTCCAAGTTTTTCAGGGGGTTGATCTCTGCCAAAATCTTGCTCCTTCTTCTTCTGCTCCACAACTTTTTCCTGTGGAATCTCTTGTATGTTCTGGCACTTTTCCTCCAGAATTGCACCTGAGCTATGTTTTTTTTTTTTTGTTTTGTTTTTTACCTAAAACTTTTCCTTCTTTCTGAGACAATCTCGCAACCAACGTCTCTAAATCAGCCCTCTTGCTCCACTCTCCCTGGAACTGTTTTTTCTTAATTTCATTTTTTAAGTTCTCATTTCTGCTATATAGAAATACAATTGATTTTGCGTATTGATCTTGTGTCCTGCGACCATGATGAGCTCATTTATTGGTCCTTAGGGCTTTTTGATGGATTACTTGCATTTTCCACATATGAGATCATATCATTTGCAAAATAGCTGACTTCTTTCTATCCAATCTGGACGCTTTTTATTCTTATTCCTGCCTACTTCTCCTGGCTAGAACTTCCAGTATAATGTTGAATAGAAGTGGTGAGAGCAGATATTCTTGTCTTTTCCTGATCTTAGGAGGGAAGTGTTTAATCTTTCTCCATTAAATATCATGTTAGTTGTGGGGTTTTGTAGATAACCTTTATCAGCTTAAAGAAATTCCTTTTTATTCTTATTTTTTATTTTTGTTTTGTGGGGTTTTTAATAATTAAAGGGTGCTGTATTTTTCTCAGATATCTTCTGCATGTATTGGATGATCATATAGTATCTGTTTTTATTCTATTGATGTGGTATACTTCATTGATTTTCAGATGTTAAGCCAATCTTGCATTTCTGGGATGAATATTGTTTGATCATGGTGTATAACTTTTTCTATATTGCTAGATTTTATTTGCTTGTATTTTGTTAAGAATCCTTGTGGCTATATTCATAAGAGATTTTGGTCTGTAGTTTTCTTTATTAGGGGAGTTTACCGGTGAAGCCCTCCTGTCCTGGGCTTTTTCTTTATGAAAAGTTTTTGATTACTAATTCAATCTTTTTACTTGTTATGTTTATTAAAATTTTCTATTCATTCTTGAGTCAGGTTTTGGCATTCCGTGTCTTTCTAGGAATTTTTCCACTTCATTTAATTATCTAATTTATTGTTATGTGACTGTTCATAGTATTCCCTTATAATTTTTTTATTCCTGTGAGATGAGTAGTAATGCAGAGATACAGTTTTAATTGCCTGCTTCAAGAACACAATGTGTTTGAAGTCTCATGCTTTATTATAAAACAGTCATATGAACATATCTATTTTAACATAAAATAATATTTAATATTATTGAACGTTAGTAAAATTGAAGTGCCAGGGAGAGTTTGCTATATTTATCCTGTTGTTTCACCACTCCACCCTCTAAGCCAGGCCTGGGCCCACATTCGAGATGCATCATGACAAGATAAATTCTCCTCAGACAGGGTTTTCCATCTCTTTCCAGGACAGCTTATCTGTCTGCAACTATACTTAGATCTAAAATTAGATTACCGAGGTTCCACAGCAAACTCACAAACTGAAGAAACAGGATCAGAGAACTAACAGGTTTGATTGTGTGATGGATCAACCCACAAAATGTTCTTACATTCTCATAAGGGATGAGGGGTGATTATTTCATTAATGATTGTATGTGTGTGTTGTGTGTATCTGTGTTCTTTGGTGAAGATGGCAGTGCAGGGACACCTGTAACAGCTGGTCTTTTATATCTGGGGTAACAACAACGAAAACTAAGTAGCCCAAGTGAAGTCTTCTCCCCCAACTGATCACCAGAGAAGAGTATTTCTAACAGAGCTACATTTTGAATTATTTATTTTAATGCAAGTCCTATTTGTTTCAGCTTCAACAAATGAGATCTTAGCCAACATTCAGATATTCCCTGCCATTAAAAAAAGACAACAAAAACCAAAAATATAACTGTGCTTTGATAACAAACTGGTTATCTTTAGCATACAGTCAAGTGGCATTCACACAAACCTAAAATAGAAATTATATTTAATGGATACATTAAATGTAATATTTCCCTCGTATCCTTAAAGTAAAATACTTGAATTAATCACAAATTAATCATTCAGCTTCAGTTCCTAATAAAGATAATCATTGTTAATTCATGTGTTAAATTCATCATAATAAAGATATATTCTATTTGCCCTCTTTGTTTTTCTTAGAAAAACTGTTCTTGAAGACCACCTGCTATTTAGTGGCTTACTTGTTCGGACCAGACATCGTAAAGCTGTGAGTATGCCATGGCATATAGCTCTGACTTGGTTGCTGGGGCGGGCGGGAACAAGAAAACCGGGAGGCAGAAGCTTCGTTTTCAGTTTGATGTACTTACTGGGGAAGGGCCTGAGCTGTTGTTCCAGTTCTTGTTAATAGTGGAAAATTGAAACTGATTGAGATCTTTTGTGACTCTGGGCAGAGGCTCCCCTTGGGGTACAGCGTAGCAATCTGGCTCGATTTCTCTCCAAGAGGAAGGAATTTCACAAACAATTCCAACAACAAATGACTATATCATACTGGCTGAACACAGACCATCGAGCCTTCCTCCCGAGCCCCCAGCCTGGTCCCACCCTTTCCCTGCTCTCCCTCCCTGGTCCCAGGCTCTGTTCTCCAGGGTCTTCTCTTCTCCCGTCCCACTGGCAGTTTTTCCTGGTCTCTCCCCCTTTCCACTCTAGCTCCTTGCCATTATTGTCCTCTGTCTGCCTGCTTTGACCTTGTCTGTTTCTGGAGCTCAGGGCACTGGATTGGATAAACCATACTCCTCAGTTCATGGCACCTTCCCATCAACGATCCATGCACGGCCATCTTACATTTATCACTTATTTCCTTACTTAGTTACTTTGAATAATGTAGCAAGCTCCCAAACCCACCACCCAAAACAAAGTCTAGAACCTTGACAATAACTTCATCTAGCCCTAGGGTCCCTCCCTTTCATGCTCGTGCTTTTCCCCACCCAAGTGAGCATCACCCTAAATTCCACCTTCATCCTTCTCTTGCTTTCTATAAAAAATGTACAGAAGTTTTTCTATAGTTTTATTATATACTAAATATATAAATAATTAATCGTTACATCATGCATATGTTATTACATATAAATTATGTATGTTTGGGTTGTTTTCTAGTTTCCCCTCTTGAGCAGTGCTCCTATGAACATTCTTACGTGGTTCCGCTTCAATGTGCCATTAGCCTTAGAGCAGAGATGTTCAGAAAACAGCGTCACTGTCCACAGCAGGGTAGCCTAGAGCTGCAGAATTTTAAAGACAGAAGGAACTTAAAATCATACAGGCCAGGGAGATCGGAGATCTGTCATCCTGTACACCTGCCTCTGTTAATATTGACCTCACTCTGTTATGGTAAATGATTTATCATAAGCCCCGGACTGTGAGTGTTTGGAAGGCAGGGACCCTGTTTTCTTGGCTGATACCACTGTTATTGCCACTGCCTCCTGACTGGACTCCAGGCCTGGGGACTTGCCCAGTGGCCTGCAATTCCATAATCTACCTTATGGCTAATGCAAACCTAATTATGGTACTCCCTTACATAAAATTCTTCAATGTCTTCGCACCCTTTGTACGGTTCCTAGTCCCATGCACAAGACTCTTCCCAAACCGGCCCTGAGGGCATTTCCAGACTCATCCCTTGCTACCCCACAGCACAACATACTCCAAACCACTTGTAGTTCTCCACACACACTGGGGGATTTTTGCCTCAGGATATTTGCATGAGATGTTCACTGTTAGGCAAATCCAAAACTTCAACCCCCAGACAAATCCTACTTCTTTGGACCTCAGCTCCAGCGTCACTTCCTTTGTAAGCTTTCCTGACCCTTCCCAGGCTAAGGCCCCGCCCCCACCACACAAACGAACACACGCACAAACACGTGCACACACACAGACACACACCCGCACATGGTCACATGCACACAGAGAGACACACACATTCACGCTCAAGCACACACACATTCTCCTAAAACCCTATGCAAACCCCAGGCGTGGCACTTACCACACCTGTTTGTAATTTAATTGTACATTTACTTTTTTGTTGCTAACTAGATGAAAAGCTTTTGAAGGCTAGGACTACATTTTATTCATCTTTGTATCACCAGGAATTTAGCAAAATACTGACTATATGTTTATGAAAGGAGGAAAGAAGGGAAGAAAAGTTGAAAGGAAAGGGGGAAGAAAGGAGAGAGCTTTTTATCTCCAGGGCCAGGTGCAATACTTGAGCATAGAAAGCTTTCAGTAGATGTTTGTTGAATTAATGATTTGTTTTTTTTTTAAAAAAAAAGAAAGTATGACTACAGATGAGCTATGACCAGACTGCTCTGAAGAAAATTATTTAAAAGTATTAAAATGGAAAAAAAAAAAAAAAAAAACCTTTCGGCCTATTCAGTGAATCTATTTATATACCTCATAGGAGCCAGGTGCTATTGGGGGAGATGTCACATTGGCTGGAGAAGTCCTGCTGGGCCTAGATCAGGGAGCCAGATGAGCAAGCTAAAAACAGGCACAGAAGCCAAAAGGGCAGCATGCACAGATATCCTGAATGGGGTACCAGAGAGCAACTCCCAAGAGCAATGCACTGGGAGTGAAAGAGAAGTGGCCTGGGTTAATCTGGAAGCCTCTTGCCCTTCTGTAGATGGCTATGGAGTGGTGAGTGCTAGAGCCAGTAACACACCAGGATCAGAGAGAGGGAAGATGCATCTGTACAACATGTCAACTGTACAAGGGACAAGTGGGCATGGGTGTGAAGAAAGAATGGGCCACGCAAGTCACTGAAAGAGGGATCCACTCCTGAGTACACGGTGGGGACAGGAGGAGCAATACTTTTCTTCCCAAGATGACTAATTCTCACTAGCATGAGGTGGGCTACTTTGAAGAAAGACAGATGTTATGAATGATGCCCCCTGCATGGTTCTGTCTACCGTTTGCTTTGTTTGTTTGTTTGTAATTTCCCAGTATCCATATTAGCTGTGAGCTGATAGAAATTTCTCCTCATATGGTGTGTTCTTCTTACAGCTTGTTTTAAGCAATCAGATACAGCTTTAGGTTGATGTAGGCCCTGGAAATGACAACCTCATGATTTAGTTTTACTTGAATGTCAGTCTTCCATGATTAAATGTATTTCCTAACCCAGAGGGCATTCCTCCTCATTATTTCACACCAGTCAGTTCTCAATAATTCATTGACTAATTATGCAGCAATTGTATTTCCTACCCACAGGCAGAGCCACTGGATGTTGCAAGGAGGTAGGGTACCTGAGAACTCAGGGATTCCTCCAAGAACCTGGGTCATGCAGGGAGGGGCTGCTCCAGGGAGCAGCCCAATCCTAGCCAGTGACCATGCGGTGGGTCACCCCTCTGCCCACTGTCTGGTCCAACCCTCCATTGTTCTCTATGTGGCCATAGCAAACCTGACTCTGGTCTCTGTCTTGTCTTCCTTCCTGGTATCTATTTATCTCCCTCTAAATCACAAATTCTGTGTCCTAAGCCCAGGAGCTCTCAGAGATCAGGAGAGGACTAAACTACTAACATTTTTAGAAGAAAAATGCAAAACATAGTTGATAACAATTATGGTAGACCTTAAATGTAATTAACGGCTTTGGGGGGGCATCAAAAATACAGAGCAATGTAATTGTGTTATTCACAAGATAATTACAAGATTTATAGAAATGATTAAATTCACTGTACACTTTAAAGAATGTGGTTGAGAAATGGTTAAAGTATTAAATTATATGAGGAAGACTTTTCAATTCTGTTGGTAGATCTCTGTGACTATAATTAATATATAAAGCCTCCTTTGAAAGTAATGTCAAAGGTTTAAATTTCAATACTTTTGAGTGAAAACGGCCCTGTCCCCCCATCCCTGCCATCAGCTCTGTTACTCTGCCATCTGGGGATCCTTCCTCTCTTCTTGAGATTTATGACGGTAAGGATCATCACCATCATTGACTTTATTCTCCCGTGATCCTAATTCAAACTGTCAATTGGCTGGCTATGCCGAATGGCTGAAGCCCTCCCCTCTCTGCATGCCTCACTCCTGTACACCTCTGTGCCTGCAAAGGTAGTGAAAGGAAGTCAATTTAAAATGTGGTGGGTTCAACTTGTGGAGCCTAGAAGGTGCCACTCTGTCCTAACAGCAAGTGAAAAGCTGAACAAACTGGAAAATCAACAAAACTTCTTACATCCTTAAGAGAAGTAAGACCACTGGGCAAACCACGGCCTCCCAAATTGGGGAGAAACGGGTAGATACAGAGAATCACAACTTACCAGAGCAGAAATTGCCACAGAAACCAGTACCAGGGAGAGGAAACCTGAACTGAAATTGACAAATTGCTGGGGGCTACATGTGGACAAGTCTGAGAGTCAAAAACTCCAGGGGACCTAGGCACAGGGGTGTGTGCCCACACATTTGTGAGTCTTACCTCCAGGAGTTTGACTAGAAATTATTGGAGGGAAAAAACTCCTCATCTTTCTGGGGGTTGGGGTGAGGTATGGCGTGGGAAAGAAACGGGTAAAGAATCATTTTGAAATACACCCGAACATTCTGTTCTTAACAAGCTCAACCCTCAGAAGAAACCAGTAACCAGGGCCTAACCTGTTGGGTTTTATCAAAGTCTACCTGACCTAAGAGAAGAAAAATACACAACTCCTGCCAGCTCTAGCCTGTCACATGAGAGAAGGGAAATTCCTAATGTAGCCCGTTCTAGCCGTCCTGTCCCAGCTAAGAGGGGAGAAACAAACTGAAAAACACTTGTGAAGTTCACAGTCCAGAGGCACAGGCTCCCTGAAAGACTGAGACCTAATCATAGGACTATAGAATGTTTCACACACACACACCCCCTCATCATCCCATTACTAAAAGCCTATTGACAGCAGTTCCTTCTACCCAATCCATCATATCTGGCTATCAAGAAAACAATTACAAGGCATATTAAAGGCAAAAAAAAAAAAAAGCACACTCTGGTTTGAAGAGAAAGAGCAAGCATCAGGACTGCACACGGTGGATATGGCAGGGATTTTATAACAATCAGATAAGGAATATAAAACAACTGTGATTAATATGCTAAGAGCTCTAATGGATACAGTGGGCAGTATGCAGTAACAGATGGGCAATGTAGGAGCTGGGAGTCCCAACAGCGAATTATGAAAGGAATGCTAGAGAGCAAAAACACTGTAACAGAAAGGAAGAATGCTTTTGATGAGCTTATTAGTAGACTGGAAATGTTGAGAAAAGAATCTCTGAGCTTGAGGACATATCAATAGAAACCTCCAAAACTGAAAAGCAAAAAGAACAAAGACTGAAAAAGAAAAACAACAGCATATCCAAGGACTGTGAGACAATTATGAAAGGTGTAAGTTATGCATAATAGGAATGCAAGAAGGAGAAGAAAAGGAGAAAAGGACATAAGAAATATCTGAAATAATGACTGAAAATTTCCCCTGAACAGATATCAAACATTAAACCCAAGTCTAGGAAGCTCAGAATACACCAGAGGGGGGAAAACAACCTTAACTATACAGGAACATAGATAGGAATTACATCCGACTTCTCCTTCTTGTGATCGAGAAAAGAATGGAGTAAATTATTAAAAGTGTTTGAGAGAAAAAAAAACCCATCCTAGAATTTTGTACCCTGCAAAATAATCCTTCAAAAGTGGAGGAGAAGTAAAGACTTTCTTAGACAAACAAAATTTGAGAGAATTTATTGCCAATAGACTTGCCTTGCAAGAAACATAGAAAGTGGTTCTTTATAGAGAAAGAAAATAATATAGTAAGAAACTTGAATCTACATCAAAAAGGAAGAACATCAAAGAAAGAATCATTGAAGGTAAAATAAAAACTTTTATGGCTCTTATTCTTAATTTACCTAAAAATAGTTTGTTTAAAATAATAGTAGCAACATTTGGTTATGTATGCGTATACATATGCTTATATGTAAGTGAAATGAATGATAGCAACGATACAAGGGACAGGAGGAAAAATCAGAATTCTTTTATTACTATATAGTACTCTCACTACATGTGAAGTGGTATGGTGTTATTTGAAAATGGGCTTAGTCGTAAATGTTTATTGCAAACTCTAGGGGGACCACTAGAAATGGAATAAAAAGAAGTACAACTGATGCTAAGAGATAAGAGAAAATGGATTCATATAAGATATTCAGTCAAAACCACAAAATGCAGAAAAAGAGTGGAAGATAAAAATAAAAATGAAAAACAAAGACAAAAAATAGAAAACAGTAACATATATGCTAGGTATTAATCCAACTATATCAATAATCACTCTGAATGTCAATGGTTTCAGTGCACCAATTAAAAGACAGAAATTGTTACAGTGCATCAAAAAACAAGAGTCAACAATACATTGTCTATAAGGAACCCACTTTAAATATAAAGACACATACAGATTAAAAGGAAATAGATGTAGAAAGATATACCATGGTAATATTTATCAAAAGAAAGCAAGAGTAGCTATATTAATTTCAGACAGGGCAGACTTGAAAGCAAAGAAAGTTATTATGGATGAAGGGGGGCATTACTTAATAATAAAGGGGTCAGTTCTCTAAGAAGACAACAATCCTTAACATGTACGCACCTAAAAACAGAGCATCAAAATATGTGAGGCAACAAATGAAGGAACTGCAAGGAGGAATAGATGAATCCTCTACTGTAGTTGGAAACTTCAGCGCCTCTCTATCAGAATTGGGCAGAGCCAGCAGGCAGAAAATCAATAAAGACATACAATAGTCCTCCCTTATCTGTGGGGCATATGTTCCAAGACGCCCCAGTTGATGCCTGAAATAGCAGATAGTACCAAACCCTATATATATTGTGTTTTTTAAATACTTACATACCTGTGATAAAGTTTAGTTTATTCTTCTACAATATTTTCTTTTAGAAAGTTTAATTTATAAATTAGGCACAATACTCTTGTGCTTTGGGGCCATTACTAAGTAAAATAAGGGTAACCTGAACATAAGCACTGTGATACCTCCTAGTTGATCTGAGAACCAGGATGGCCACTATGGGACAAACAAGCAGATAGCATATACGTCATGGAAACACTGGACACAGGGATGACTCTTAACCCTGGTGGGATGGAGGGGGACAGCACAAGATTTCATCATGCTACTCAGAAGAGCAGACAATTTAAAACTTATGAATAGTTTATTTCTGGAATTTTCCATTTAATATTTTTGGACCATGGTTAATCACAGGTAACTGAAACCACAGAAAACAAAACTGTGAATAAGGGGGTACTACTATAATTAAACTCAACAACACCATCAATCAACTGGATATAACTGACATCTAAACACTGCTTCATTCAAAAAAGCAAAATATACATTTGTTTCAAGCTCACATGGAACATTCACCAAGATAGACTACAGTCTGAGCATGAAACACACCTTAAACAAATTCAAAAGAATATAAGTCATGCAATGTCCACTCTCAGGCCACAGTGGTATTAAACTAGATATTGATAAAATAAAGATAACTGAAAATCCCAAAATACATGGAGTTAAATAACACACTTCTAAATAACACATAAGCCATAAAAGAAACCACAAAAGAAATATTTTAATTTCAAGTTCAAATATCTTAAACTAAATAAAACTAAAAATACAACTTATCAATATTTGTGGGATCAAGTGAAAGCAGTGCTTACAGGGAAATTTATAGCATTGAATGACTATGCTAGAAAAAAAATCTAAAATCAATCATCTAAGCTTCTATCTTAGGAAACTAGAAACAAAAGAGCAAAGTAAATCCAAAGTAAGCAGAGAAGAGAAACAATAAAAATTAGAGCAGAAAATAATGAAATTGAAAGTAAAAAATCAATAAAGAAAATCAATACAATCAAAAGCTAATTCTTGGAAAAGTTAATAAAATTGATAGGTTTCTAGCCAGGATAACTAAGAAAAAAGAAAGGGAGCACAAATGACTGATATCAAAAATAAAAGAGAGAGCATCACTACAGATCCCACAAACATTAAAAGAATAATAAAAAAATACTAAGAATAACTCTATGACCATAACTTTAATAACGTAGATGAAATGAGCCAATCCCTCGGAAGACACAAACTGCCAAAAATTACACAAGAAGAAACAGACAATCTGAATAGGCCTGTATATATTTAAAAAGTTGAATCAATATTTAATAATCTACTTAAACAGAGAATACCAGGCATAGATGAGTTCATGGGTAGATTCTACCAAATATTCGTGGAAGAAATTATACCAATTCTCTATAATCTCTTTCAGAAGATAGAAGCTAAGACAATGTTTACTAACTAATTCTATGAGGCCACCATGATCCTAATACCAAAACCAAACAAAAACAATACAAGAAAAGAAAACTACAGATCAATATCTCTCATGAATACATATATAAAAATCCTCAACAAAATATTAGCAAGTCAAATCCAACAATGTATAAAAATAATTGTACATCACAACCAGTGGAACTTATCCTAGGTATGCAAGGCTTGTTTAACATTCAAGAAACAGACAGGTGTAGTAGCTCATTCCTGTAGTCCCAGCTACTAGGGAGGCTGAGGTGGGAGGATCACTTGATGCCAGGAGTTTGAGACCAGCCTGGTTGATACAGTGAGACCTTGCCTCTAGAAAAAAAAAGGAATTAAAAATCAATTAATGTAATCCATCATATCAACAGTCTCCAGATTTTTCTTCAAGAAGAAAAATCACATCATCATAATAATAGATGCAGAAAAATCATTTGACAAAGTGCAACACCCACTCATGATTTTAAAAAAAACTCAGTAAACTAGAAATAGAGGGGAATTTTCTCAACTTGATAAAGAACATCTACAAAAAACCTACAACTAACACCATACTTAATGATGAAAACTAGATACTTACCCACTAATATTAGGAACAAGATAAGGATGACCCTCTTACCACCCCTTTTCAACATTGTACTAGAAGTCCTAGCTAATGTAATAAGACAAGAAGAGGAAGTAACATATATACTGATTGGGAAGGAAGAAATAAAACTGTCTCTGTTTACAGATGACATGAGTGTCTATGTGGAAAATTCAAAAGAATCAACAAAAAATTTCCTGGAACTAATCAGCAATTATAGCAAGGTTGCAGGATACAAGGTTAATATACAAAAGTGAATTACTTTCCTATATACCATCAGCGAACAGGTGGAGTTCGAAATTAAAAACACAAGATCCTTTAGATTAGCATGCCCAGAAATGAAATACTTATGTATATATCTAATAAAATATGTACAAGATCTATCTAAAGAAAACTACAGAACTTTGTCAAAAGAAATCAAAGAACTAAACAAACAAAGAGATATTCTATGTTCATGAATAAAAGAAATCAATATTGCCAAGATGTCAATTCTTCCCAACTTGATCTATGGATTCCAAAATCCCAGAAAGTCATTTCAGAGGCATCAACAAAGTATCTGGAGAGGCAAAATACCCAGAATAGCCAATGCAATATTGAAGAAGAACGAAGTTGTAAGATTGACACTACCCAACTTCAAAACTCACCTTAAAGATGCAGTATTGAAGACAGTGTGGTCCTGGTGAAAAACAGACAAACAGATCAGTGGAATAGAATAGAGGGTGCAAAAACAGACTCACAAAAATATAGTCAAATGATCTTTAAAAAAGGAGGAAAGGCAATATGATGAAGAAAAGACAGTCCTTTCAAAAGATGGTGCTGGAACAAACAGACATCCACATGCAAAAAAGTGAGTCTAGACACAGAGCTTACACCCTTCGCAAAAATGAACTCAAAATGTATCACAGACCTAAATGTAAAATGCAAAACTATAAAACTCCTAAAAGACAACGTATGAGAAAATCTAGATAACCTTGGGTTTTGTGATTACTTTTTAGCTAGGACAACAAAGGCATGATCCATGAAAAAAAGAACTAAGAAGTTGGACATCATTAAAATTAAAATTTTTGCTCTGCAAAGACACTGTCAAGAAAATGAAAACACAAATAGTTTGCAAGTATTTTGAGAAACTATTTGCAAAAGACATAATCTGATAAAGATTTGTTATCCAAAATATACCAAAAAAAGGAACCTCTTAAAACTCAATAATAAGATAACAAACAACCCAGTTAAGAAATGGGCCAAAGACATTAACAGACACCTCACCAAAGAAGATACACAGATGGCAAATAAGCTATGAAAAGTTGCTTAACATTATATGCTATTAGAGGATTACAACTTAAAACAGCAAGGAGATACCATAGAAAGGCTAAAATCCAAAAACCTGAAAAAATTGATAGCTTTTTACAAAACAAAATATAGTCTTGCTATACAAGCCAGCAATCATGTTTCTGGGTATTTACCCAATTAAGTTGAAAACTTATGTCTACACAGAAACCTGCGCATGAATATTTATAGTAGCATTATTCCTAGTTATCAAAGATGATAAGTAACCATAATGTCCAATAGTATGAACAGTCTGTGGAACAAATATGCAATGGCATGTCATTCAGCAATAAAAGGAAATGAACTACCGAGTCACAAAAACTTGATTGCCTATTACTATGTGAAAGAAGCCAATCTGAAAAGGCTACATGCTGAATGAGTCCAACTATATGACATTCTGGAAAAGGCACAACTATGGAAACAGCAGAAAGATCAGTGATCGCCAGGGTTAGGATGGAGAGAGAGATCAATAGGCATAGCACAGAGAATTTTTAGGGCAGTGACAATCTAATCTCTATGGTACTATAATGGTGAATACATGTTCTCATACCTTTGTCCAAACCCATAGACTATACAACACCAAGAGTGAATATTAATGTCAACTATGCACTTTGCATGATAATGAAGTGTCATTGTAGGTTTGCCAATTTTACCAAATGTACTGGTGGGAGGTGTAGATAACAGGAGAGCCCACAAATGTAGGGGAGCAGATATCTCTGTAGCTTCCTCTCAATTTTGCTGTGAACCTAAAACTACTCAGGAGAAAAAGTCTTTTTTTTTTATTTCAGAATATTATGGGGGTACAAACATTTCAGTTACATATATTGCCTTTGCTTCACCCAAACCAGGACTACAAGCGTGCCCTTCCCCCATACAGTGTGCTCCACATCCATTAGTTGTGGGTTTACCCATCCTCACCACCCCCCTCCCACTTTACTGGCACCTAGTGAATATTACTTCCTTGTGAGCACCTTAGTGTTGGTCAGTTAGTACTTGCCAATTTGATGGCAAGTACATGTGGTGCTTATTTTTCCATTCTCGTGATACCTTTAAGATACCATGCATTCTTGTGGTACATCCAAGAATGTATCATAAGAATGAGCTCAAGCTCTATCCAGGATAATATAAGAGGTGTTAGTTCACCATTGTTTTTTGTAGTTGAGTAGTATTCCATGGTATTCATATACCACATTTTATTAATTCACTCATGTATTGATGGGCACTTGGGTTGTTTCCACATCTTTGCAACTGTGAATTGTGCTGCCATTAACATTCGAGTGCAAATGTCTTTATTATAAAATGGGCAAAGGACAGAAACAGAAACTTTTCAAAAGAAGACAGACTAATGACCAGCAAACATATAAAAAAAAAGTGCTCAACATCCCTAATCATTAGGGAAATGCAAATCAAAACCACAATGAGATATCACCTAACTCTGGTGAGAATGGCCTTTATCAAAAAGTCCCAAAACAACAAATGCTGGTGTGGATGTGGAGAGATTGGAACATTCTTAAGGTACAAATTAGTACAACTCCTATGGAAAGTAATTTGGAGATATCACAAAAGAGCTAAAAATAGAAATACCATTTGATCCAGCAATCTCACTACTAGGCATCTACCCAAAGGAAAAAGTCTTTTTAAAAATGTGACCATTTTGGCCTTACTTGCTGCTCCGGGGAAAAGAAAACAGTGTTAGATGGGAATGGTTCTTTTGGGTTTGGAGATTTCCTAAAGATTTCACTAACTGTGCATAGTCCAGGCCTTCCGTCCCAAGGTTGGTCAGAGTACATGCACTACATTGCCACTTCCTATGCATCTTGCACATGCTCATGGTCTTAAACTCATGTGGATTTACATGATCTAGTATTTTCTCTTTTTATCCAAAGGAGTACTTCTCACTTTAAGTCTTTTGATGAAGAATCTCTAGCTTACAGGACCCTGGAGGGACACCACATGCCCAGTTCCCCTCTTTCATTCCCAGCTCAGAGCTCCAGCCTCCCTCTCCGACTGAGTGGTCCCCATCTCCACTCTCACGGTCAAGTTCACTGACTTGAAATTGTGCTCT
>RJWJ010026272.1:0-23162 GCA_004363605.1 Indri indri
CTCTGGCTCTCAAACTGCCCCTGAAAAATGCCAACTAGCTTATTGCAACTAGTGAATAGAACAGCCTTAACTTTGTTTATTCATTTATCTCTTACTTTGAGTCATTTAATTTAGAATTCTTTTGAGCATCTCTTGATCTTAAGTGTTGACAATCCAGAGATGGCTGCCATCAACAGGACATTTCAGGCAAGATCTCATAATGCCAGACCAAGCAAAAGAAGCTTTTAAGCCAGCAAGCTATTTCTGACTCCCTAAGAAGAAAGAAGATGGATTACTTCTCAAACCAGTGGGCAAATGTCTAATTCCCTGAACAAGAGTCCAATTCTGAAGGCTGCATTAGAATAACCAAGAATGAAGCATTGGCTACATACTGCTCTCCAACAGAATTTACTCAACTAAAGCACACTTAATTGCTGTTCCCATGTGGAAAGGAGGCAGGTAAGTAACCTATGCATGTGGAAGGCAGCCTCTAAACAACACAGATGCAACAGCACCTCAGATCCACTTTTCAGGACCTCAATATTTCACCAGGCCACCAACCAATGCATGGTAGACATTTCAATGAGGACAATAGACTGGAAACCTTGAAATTCTAAGATCTTAACCTTTCATGTGTCACTGACCTCTTCTCAAAATTGCAAAGTTCCTAAATGCATAAAATGTAAGACACAGTGTTACAAAGGAAATTGATATTAAAATATTTATCAAAATAATTTTAAATTATAAAATAATGATATGCATGCATCTTTATTAACATATTATCAAGATCTAGCAGGTCTAATAACTACCATAATTTCAAAGTACTAAGATAGCTATAATAACTTAATATGCTATGAATGTATCTGTGATCTCTGTTGGTAACAAAGTCACAGTCGCTCCTGATACTGCTATGGATTATGCCTACATTGGTAATGGAAGGAAATGATAAATTTCAGTTAGAAATTAGTAAAAATAAAGATGCAATTGCTCCCCATCAAAGATCTCAAATCTCCTGAATTCTATTCATAAACACCTAAGGGCAACAGTTCTCAAAGTGTGCTCTGAGGATCCCTGGGCTTCCCCAAGACACTTTCAGAGGATCCACAAAGTGAAAGCTATTTTTACAGCAATATTGAGATGTTAATTGTTTTTTCAGTCTTATTCTTTCTCAAGTGTACAGCTGAATTTTCCAGAGGCTACAGGAAATGTGATGACTCCATCACTCTGACAGCTAATGAGATTTGTGCTTGAGTATTCTGATGTTTTAAGTTTTTCTCAGTTTTAATTTCTAAATGGTAAATATTGATACCTATGACCCACATAAACAAAAGTTCTTGGGCATCCTCAATAATTTCTAACACAAAGGTGTCCTGAGACCAAAAATTTCAAGAACCACTGTTTTACGGATTCAAGAACCTCAGGTTAATAACCATAACTGGTACATTTTCAAATGTGTCCCAAATGGTCAAATTTATGGCTACTGGATCTGGCTGCTGTCTGGTGCCAGGCTCTGGAGCTTTTCGCCAGAAGACCATGAGAGCAAGAAATTAATGTCTAACTGCTTTCTGGAGAAGTTGCATCTGGCCAAGCCTGAATTCTTCAAAGGAGGACAAATATTTAAATTCATGAAAATAATTTTCTCCTATTCAGTGTGCCAATGCTATCTAACTATTTCCTGAAGTACTTTATCAACTACAGCATAAGACACCCACTGAACCCAGGTTCTCTTCCTGTCCTGCTTGCTCTCCTTGCACATGTCTAAGATACACTGTCCAGTGTCACATGGGCACTGTGCTGCCACCTTCCTCGTCAAATCAGAGCACAACAGTGTCCACTGCCTCTGGAAATAGAGTTTTTCAAAAGACAACTGGGAATTTCCTTTGAATTATACATGAAATCTTCCCGCTCGATCCCATTCTATTTTATTTCCTAGTCCTACCATACAGTATCTTTACCATAACACTAAAAAAAAGAATCTTTTCTCAGTAATCTAAATCCACCTCCATCAGGGGTGGGGAAGCAATGTAAGGTATGCAAGGGAGGGACAGGGAATCACAGAATTTAAAACACAGGCAATGAGAGGAAGTCCCAGCATTGGAGAATGGAATTACAATAGTGGATGTCAGGCTTAGTGACTAAGCTATTAATAGAAGAATAAATAAAAATAAATAATTTGGCACAAGACTTGACTTCCTAGAGGAACTAAATAGGGGACAAAGCGGGTCTTGTATTACATATAAATTTAGGAAGCAAATTAGAAACAGACAGATAGACATAATGCTGAAAGATGTGATAAACAATTGCAAGCGAAACCAAAATAAACAAAAAAAAAAAAAATCAGAAACAATAAAAGTATTCTGCAGCCATTAATGGAGACAAATGGTCCCATACAATCTCAAGTCCCTGTACTGCTGAGTGAAATAACAATAGCTCTAAGCCATTTTAAAAAATTACATTTGGTTTCTCCAAGAGCAAAAAATTAAAAAAAAAATTAGGGTCTCAAAGGCATAAGCTTCCATTATTATACTAAATTCATTACTCTGGTTTCTCATATTTCCTAGTGATGGCAGATAAAGAAGGCATTATTATGTCTTGTTTTCAAAAAAGTCTCCGCCAGGTCTATTTGAATAACTTTCAAGTCTCCCTTATTAGCTCGATGAAAACAGATTAGACTTCATTGCTCACTCTAGCCCTTTGCTGTTTATTTTACTTAGATTGCACAGAGATGGCAATTAGCAGATGAGACAATATGCACAATGAAGCTAAACAATACGGTACCCTTCAACTACTTACAGACTAGTCTACTAAAAAAATAAATAACAAAAGTGAACAACTATGACCTGAAGCAAAAGATATGGTTACACACTGACTACAATACAAAGCTATCATAACTTTGGAACTAGAAAGCTCAAATCTAAATATGGATGAGGGGGAAAAAAAGCACGGTATCAAATTATAATATATGAGTTCACTATATGCATTCAGGATTTTCTGAGAAGACACAAATTTGTGCATTATTTTCAATAAATGTTATACATTATACATTAAATGTTTGGCTACTTCTAATTGGTATTATATTTAAGACTTTTAACAGAAACATTGGCAATGAGGGAGGCAAAAACTCCTTTAGAGACAGTTTGTTTCAGTTGTTGGATATACATGATATAGAACCAGGGCCTCTGCATTTTAATACCCCCCACTTATCTGCTGAAACTGGACAAATCACAAAGAATTTTTTAAATGTTACTTTTTAAAGCAACTCTTTTCTTTTTTTGAGACAGTCTCCCTCTGTTGCCCTGGGTAAAGTGCAATGGCGTCATCATAGCTCACTGCAACCTCAAACTCTTGGGCTCAAGCGATCCTCCTGCCTTGGCCTCCCAGAATGCTAGGATTACAGGCATAAGCCACCACGCCTGGCCAAAGCAACTTCTATTGACACAATCATTAGTTTTAAAGACTCATTTTCTTTTCCTTACCATATACCATGTGGTATATTTTCTCCACACTTTATGCTAATTTGAAATTTCAGTAGTTATGCTAAAAGGCATATAAAATTATTCAACTACATATAAGAGCATTTTACTGATGAACATAAAGTTATTCTATAAATCTTAACACTAATTGGCAATTCTTTAAATACATAACTATTTTTAATGTAATAGTGACTTCAGAATTAATGTTCTTTTTAAAATGGTATTTTTGAATTTCAATATATATTGATAAAATTGTATCTATAAAATACATTTCTATTTCCTAATCAGACTTATATGTGACTTTAATATTATACCAGAATAACTTGATTATTTCCAAACCAAATTCTATTTCCTAAAAATACTTTAAATGATATACACAGACATAAGACCTGGACATGATTTTTAGAGAACTGTTATATATTAAATTACCAAAATTCATTATTCTCCATATGCCATCCTTGATTGCAGGTTACCACCAAGTTATTTGGCAGTAATAAATACACGTTCTACTATTTTATAGTTATTTCGTACCATATTTTTGATTATCTAGTAATCAAATTAAAATGTATTGAAAGAGATTATGAATAGTACAAGAAATAGCTAAATTTTTTGGCATTTAAAATGTAAGAATATAGTTCCCCTCCCAGACAACCAGAATAGTCAAGCTCCTTTTTCAAAGGGGGAAAAAAAAAGAAGAAATAGCTGAATTTTAAAATTCACATTAGTGTGTATATTCATGTTGTCACATCCACTGTTCCTTAGTTTGCCTAGTTTGCTTACTATCATACCTTATCTAGCCTAATCAATTGCTTGCTGTAATATAACTATTCTTCATTACATGCCCAGATTGAAAAAGTTATCATATATATAAAAAAGGGTTTATAAAACTGAATAGTAATAACAGCATATGCACACATTAAGGACAAGTTTGGAATTATTATCAAATTTATAGAAAGAAATTATCTTTGTAAATTAGCAAGATTCTAAAGATTTGGGATCTTTGAGTATCTTTGAAGTATCCCAGGACCTGATCAATACCCAATAAATGGTTTACTGGAAGAATGAACAAAGAAATAGCTCGTGGCCAGCTCTTACTTAGGTAGCTGAGTACTTTTAAATTCCTGGTTTGACCCGTATTTTGCCCTCAGGAGTATCATTCATGTCTACACCATTCTTCCACACAAGTGCTTTCCAAAAAAAACATCAAACATAGCCATTATCTAACTTAAATATTCACTATTTCAGGGTAAGACTTGAAAAGGATTCCCTTGGCTATCAAATTTCTCCCCCAAAACTACCAATTATTTAATGGATTACCCCAAAAGTATAAGGATGTAAATATGTAAATATTGATATATAAAAAGCTTGGAGAAGGTTAAAAAACGTTTCCAGGTCAGTGAGCCATCATTTTTAGTGTAATCCCCAGCTGATAAAACAATGGGAGTAGATAACAGAGATACCAGTTCACTACATTCTGTTCTTTAGACAAATGGCTACACTCAATTAATTAAAGTCTCCTATCATGATCATGGGCAACTATACACCTCATGAAATCCATCCACTTATCATTCTAACTCGCCAACATTCCTCAAAGTTCCATCCACAACTGCACAACATGCCAAATGTTCCAACCAGCTCAGAATGCAGAGGGTTACTACTCACCATGATCTAGATAGAACCTATAATTTTCAAACAACCTGACATCACACTAGCCTTTTGTTTTATAATTGGCAATGTACTATCGACCCCTATCCTTCCTTAATGTAGCTGATTTTTAAAAATGAAATTCCCATATTGCACTTAGCCTTGTTGAACTTCATCTTCATTATTTTTCCATTTTATTATTGTTCCATGAGAAACATTGTATAAACTAGTCATCATCTTAACTATCCCAGTTTTCTGTCATTCACAAATGTAACAGTATTTCTTTTATGTCTCTATTCAAGTTATTTATACAATAGCTAGGCTCAAGTTAGAGAACAGAAGCCTACAAGAAGAACAGAAGCCTACAAGAGATCCCTGTCCAGCTGACATCTACTTCAATAATTCATTCATTTTAACCATTCAAATTATTTATTAAGTACTTATTAAGGACCATTCACTGTACGAGGCATTGGAGATACAGTTTTGAATAAGATAGACGCTGTCTCTGACCTCATGATACTTACGGTGCTGTACAAGTTGATTCAAATATTTAAAATAAAGTATGATAAAAATTATTATAAGTAAAGCAAGAGTCTATACCTGGAGGGGCAACTTGGTATAAGATCTGTAAATGAATATTCTTCAATATGGTAGCTTATTCATCTGCACACGTGCATTCCTATCATCTAGCCATATTTGCTCCTTTATTCTACAAGGTATGTTATGTGAAGTAATTTCAAATGCTCTACTTAAATCAAGATAAACTATATCTAGAACCATGCCTGGCACATAAAGCATATTTTAAAAAAAAATGTTAATGACATTCTCCAGTAATGTAAAACTTAAGCTGGTTCCTTTTACTGAGCTATTCAAAAATTTAAAATATATATTTTAAAAAAACTTTTGACAATCTATTCTAGAATTTTGCCAGATTTAAAATCAGTAATTTATAGTAGTGCTTAAGGCTCAAAGACGAATTTATAGCAGTATTCTCAAACTTTAATGTACATATGAATCACCTGAGGCTTTTGTTAAAACAAAGATTCTAACTCAACAGATCTGCAGTGAGGTCTAAGACTCTGTATTTCTAACAAACTCCCAGGTGATGGCAGTGCTGCTGGCGGATGGAACACACTTTAAATAGCAAGGATTGGTTGAATTCACCTTCCCTGTCTCTGACACTGAGATGACAATTGTCTACTTCTTGTCTGGCTCTTTCCCTATTCCCCCATGAGTTCTTAAAGATTAAAATAAAGTATCTTAATTATAAATATGGTAACGTTTTATTTCAATTCTCTGAGATAAACTTCATTTTGACTTATAGACTGAACTAGCCTCGATTTATATAATTATTATTCTCTTGCTGTTTTCATATGTATCATAAGTTTTAGGATCCTTATTCTTAATCTTTTGTTAATCCTTTCCTATTGAATGACTACTTTCCTGAAGTAAGAGTTGTTTGGACTTCTTTTATCTCTGCAACTAACAAAATTGTCTCACCTAATCCAAAAGGCAAACAGAGAAATCTAGTAACCAAAGATATTCAGCAAGTCTGTGGCATCATCAGACTAAAAGCGAGGACTCTCGATTGCTTACTTATTATAAAAGCTCAGTCAGAATTAAAGTCTGTAGTTTTCATATTTCCATCCTATCATTTAGTCTGCAGTGCCTTTACCTCTAATTAAATAAATAGTAATCAAAAGAACAACTTAGTATTTCCCTTGTCTGGTTATTTAAACATAACTTAGAAGGATGCAATGTATTTGAATTTTGTGATTATTATATAACAAAAGCAAAATGAAAGCCTAAAACAAATTTTTAAAACCCTAACATCAGTAACATCACTATGTTATAAAGAATCATATTTTATACCACTGGATGTCTTAGAAGAAATACAGTATAAGGAAAAGGTGAAGAGGAGGAGGAGGTGGAAAAGGAAGGGAAGGGAAATGATGAGAGCAGAAGCTGTACTTCAACAATGCTACCAAACATTTAAATGATTTTCCATTTATCATACCTTTTTAAAGTTTTGATCATTTCAAATAGAATTCTTACACAATTATTATGTTTTGTTCACATTATTACTTACAATCACTTCTCCCAAAAAATATAAATTACTGTTAACAGACTTATCCATTTCCAAAAAGCTCAAGATTGAGAAAAATTATTTTAAATCAATTAGTCACCATTTTTGGTACAGTCTCCACCATATAAACTTACAAGGGATAGTAAGTAATGGTGAAGAGAAAGTAGTTCATCAAACTCTGGTTTTGACCAAGGCTACCATTAATCAAAACCCCCAATCACAGTCTAGGCAGCTAACACTGGGATTAAGAATAGGGGTAATCTATTGTTAATCTAATTCCCTGGGCTTCCCCCCAGTCACCCCATTTAGGTCTCATACCCACTTTCCTTGTAAGTACCTTAGACATTTTTTGGTCCTAGAATTTCCTTTCTCAGCTTCCTGTAATTTTGGGCTAGATTCTGGTTTCATTCTACCCAATAAACATGAACATAACTGGTGGCAGATGAAAAGTAACTGGATCTCACACAGGTTCTTTTTAGAAGAGCACTTAGCTAAAACCTTAGAGCCCGGTGTTCTGCTTTCAGCTCTGCTGATGATCAGCTGTGTAATCTTGGGCAAATCGCTGAAGCTACAGTTCACCTCAAAGAATTGTTATTAGTAACAAACAAGACAATATGTAAGTGGCAAAAACCATGGGAGTCATGTGGTGTAGTATGAAGGTTTTGGAGATGAAAGGTTGCCATAACATAGTTATATTACTTTGAGCAACCCTCTGTTTCTCTTTCCTCACGTACAAAACGGGAATAACTACAATGCCTATCTCAGTTCTTTTGAAGACTAAATAGAAATTATAAAATGTCTGGCACGTAACAAGCTGTCCATAAACTATTACTTAAAAGAACTATACAAATTTAAGCCTTATAATTCCTTAGCAAACATATACAATTCAAACTGTTCAGAAGGAACTGGGGCAAAGAACTCAAGGTACACTAACCTTCTCTTCTCCCTTGTCTACAATTTATTCCTCTTTTTTCTTCTTATTGTTGCTAAGGTGGAGCCATTTGGTAGATTAGATGAAATTGATTGTCATGGTGTACATTTAGAATTAATATTATGAATTTTACTTTAAGGCTAATAAATCACCAAAACAAACCACGCACTTGCAGGGTTTTTGCAAGCGAATTTAAAGGGAAAGTTTCAACATTAACACTTATACTTTACATGAAATTCTTTTAAATGGAGTTATGCTGGCTCATACAAAATTTGTTATTGACTTATTTTATAATTGTGTGCTTATGGAAATGGAAAAGGTATTTAATCACTAAGTCACCATCACGAAACGAGGGTGGGGGGAGTGAGAGAGAGAGTGAAAGAGTGATAGAGAAAGGGAACACATATTTGTGTTGAAAGTAAATCCAAAAAATCGCAAATAGCCTTAACATTACCATCCAGGAAAGTCTGTTCAAGATAATCAATGATCTGAGTGGCCTCACAAATTATGTTTTCCCCGTGGATAAGGACAGGCACTTCTCCAGTTGAGTTCAAACGCATAAACCAAGGCTCATTGTGTTCACTCAGGGGCAGACTTACATCATGTTCCTCGCACTTCAATGCCTTTTCAGCAATTACCAAGCGCACCTGGAAGAGTTCACACCGGTTACTACAACACAGGTAAGCTTTCAATTAAATGACTTCCCTGGATACGCTGAGCAGCCTTTCTGGTCTTCCCTGATTATTAACATTATCAACGGCCTTTCTAATGATTACTATTCCCGGAATTAACAAGTGAGATATATTCTCGCGTCTCATTCTTATAAGTTAGAGAAGAAAACAAAATAAGTTCATGAAAATGCTTCTGGCTATATTCATTATACAGTTACCCTCCTCATCACCTCATCTTTGTATCCTAAACCTAATTATGCGTCCTCCCCAGACAAGAACCTGAAATATAAGTATGTTAGGCCTTGTTGAAGAAGAGTGAATCCGAAAAAGAGTAAAAGAAGTGACTGCAGATTATGCGGGGACACGAAGGCGCTTTCTTCTGCCTCACTCCTCAAGGCCCAGAGGGCAAGGCCTCCGGGCCAAATACTGAAAGCGATGCTTTTTCGGTCGCATTTCATGAGTGGCAGTTCTTGAGTCACAGCCTTCCATCTCACGCTGATTCCCCCCGCTCCCCACCAAGGAGCCTTCCTGCCCCCAGGGAGCGCCCGCTTGGGTTGGGGCTCCGGAGCTGGTCTCTGGGGGGGCGGGCGTCCCGGGCGGGACCCGGAGGGAGCTGTCCCGGTGCTGAAACCCGATCCGCGCCGTCCTCAGCAGCCGAGGCCTTTACCTTTTGAGAGCTGAAGGAATGCGTCCAGTGGTACAGAATGAGCTTAACCTCCGCTTCGGGCTTGCCTTCCGCCATCGAGGGCGCGCCCCCTCTCGGCTCGTCCTGCCTCCGAGCCATTTCGGGGTGCGTGAGTGCGGGAGGGCCTCGCCCGTCCGCCCTGTGCTTCTCCCACCCACACTGCCCCGCAAAGCGTCTTTAGGTTTTCCTCGAAGCCTCCCGGGGCCGAGAAGACGAACAGGCCGCTGGGAAGTGTAGTTCCGGCGGCGAGAAAGCTGCGCAGCCGAGTGGGCGAAGACGCGCGAGTTTGCGCGCCGGAAAGCCCCTGGAGCGCGGGGTCACCTGGGAGATGCAATTGAACTTTGTTTAGGGGACAAACCTAAAATGCGCGTCCCTGGTTATTAAGGTGAGTAAGGAAAAACGGTGACAGCACATTTCTCATCGGTTTGGAGGTTGCTCGGGGATAAAAGCAGCAATTTCCCAAGATACTTAGGGTTCCTCTTGGAGCGCCTGTTCCTTTGGCGGAAAGGAAGTTCCGGTCAACAGGCAAAGCAACAGGAAAAGGATCTGTGAGTTTTCGTTAGAAGATGCTACTATGGAGTCATGCAAAAAAAAAAAAAAAAAAATTCATAAACTAATAAGCAATGGCGCCATAAAATAGCCTAGTTGTTAAACACAAAAATTTTAGAGCAGTACTACCTGGGTTCACGCCCTGGTTTTCTATTTTCTCCCTTTTTGGAGTGGAAATAACAATTTTATTTCCCTCATAAAGTTTATGGGAAACTTGAATAAGTAATAAAATGTTAAACACTCAGAACAGCAGGCATGATGTAGGCACTCAATATTATACCCAGGTTCAGCTGCCTTACAAACATTCTCTTTATAACCATGGTCAGGATCATAATCTTATACGAGTCTAGTTATTATTGTACATTTCTTAAAATTTGGCATCATAGTAAACTGACAAAAATTTCTCTTTCAGTAAATACATATAAATATGACCATGAAATAAGTGCCTGTATAATTTATTCAACAAATATTTATGGAGCACTAACAATGTTCCATACATTGTGCTGGGTCCTAGGAATACAAAGACGTGTAAGACCTGATACCTGCCACCAGAGATCCAAGTCTGGTGGCAGAGATGAGAAAGTAAATAGACAACCACAATAAAGATGAGAACTGTCTTAGGGTGAACACAGGGTACCATAAGAAAGAGGGGCAGACAGCCAACCCAGGTCAGAAAAGGGCCCCCAGGAAGGGATGGAACTTCCTGCGGTCCTTCCTCCCCTTTGCATCACTTCATCTGTTGTTCTTTATAATTCTTTTATAATTTTCAAAGATTTTATATCTTTTTATATCCTTCAGTTAATTCAAATGCTACAGCAAAAGTGAACCCCTTGCCAAATGTGCTCTATCACTTCACTCTTAAGAGTAGAAGGGGAAAGAGTAAACCTTTGAATGAGACAGAGTAGGGTTTAAATTCTAGCTCTACTGCTAACTTGACCTCTCTTAAGCTTTCACTTCATCATGTGTTAAATATGGATGTGTAAGGATATATGCCGACCCAGACTGCTGTAGGAATTCAATGAGAGGATGTATGTAAAGCATATAGGACATGGCCTGGAATGCAGCCATTGTTAAAAACATATGTGTAAAAGCCCTTCCACTGATATTAACAGGATATTATATTACATTTCGTCTTCTCTCTTGAGGCCTCAAATTTTTTACAACAGCCTATAGAATCCTCCTCTCTTATCCCTCTTCAGAAGAAATTCATTTTGAATTCTCCAACTCCAGATTCCCATATATACTATACAGTCCCTTTTTCCTTAACTTACTAAAATCACCTCAATATTTGAATAAACTCAACACTAAAGGTAGGCCATCTGTCACTAGCAGCTGAAAGAGTCCTGACAATAAAGCCCTGGTGTATTAAACACTGAACGCTTTATCCATCACATCTTACCAGCAGCAAAGCCATATGGTAAATATTAAATGAATTGATTATTGTGTTCATGTTTAATACCAAGTATTCATATATGTCACTGGGAATGTAAACATATACAGAACTTCTGAAGGCAAATTTATCAATTGCATCAAAAACCTTGAAAATGGGCATAATTTCTAACCTAGCAATTTATCTATTTGCACTTTAACTAAGGAAATAATTGTGGCAAATTCTGACAGTTTATCCTAAAAATCTGTTTCCCCTTTCTTCCATGGTAATAGAAATTTTAGCCAAGGACATGACTGCTGAGAAGACTGCATTTCCCAGGCTCTACTGCAGCTAAATGTGGCCTCGAGACTATATTCTAACAAAGGGGATGTCACAAAGGGGATGTCACGGATGTGCCAGAGGGCAAGCTCTGGAAATCTTTCTTAAAGAGACAATTAGCCCTATGCCTCTTCTGCATCCCATCCTCCATCCTGCTTCCAGGAAAGTGGATGCTAACTTGGACCATGAAGAATGGGGCCACATCCTGGCTGGGCCATAAGCCTGGGGGAAACTGAGCCTCTAAAGACACTGGAGAGCAGAACTACCTCCTCAACCTCAGTCTGCAAACCTCCAAGATTTTACTTGAAGAAGAAATAAAGCATTTTGATTAAGGCATTGTTATTTGGTGCTTTCTGGATGTTATTGTCTTAACCTATCCTAATATAGCAACCTTGTAAAATATAGGTGGCTGTTATTTCTTTATGCTTCTGCATATTCTAATTTTTCTGTAATGAATATGTGTTGCTTTTAGCTCTTGAAGATGTGAACATTAAAAGAATATCATTAAACAGACGGGATAAAGAAAGATGGTATTTGTTTATCACAACAGGAGAGGAACTCCTACATCTATTTTCAATGATGTATAATCCTTTTTACTATCCATCCCAATAAAAGCCATTTTAGGTAATATAGAAACCTTATCTGGCCAGGCACAGTAGCTCATGCCTTTAATCCCAGCACTTTGGGAGGCCAAGGCAGGAGGATCTCTTGATCCCAGGAGTTTGAGGCAACTCCCTTTCAGTAATGTCATGTTAGTAACTTGAAATTGGCCATGTAGGAGTATTTACACTACAGAAATCAATAAATGCTATCTATCATGTTTATTGGTTTTCCCAGAGAGTTGGTTGTCAGACATTTACCAGCATACCACTACATGTATCTATTTAGTATTTGATCAGTTGTTTTGATGAGAGGAGGAAGAAAACCTGGGTAAATTTGTGAATGAGTAAGTTCGTATACTGATCTGCTTTTGGTACCTTTTCCTGTCCCAACCAGCTTTAGTTCTGCTTCCCTCTCTATTTCTCGGAAACCCACTACACTTATTGCCTTTCCATTTTCTTCGCTGTGATTAGGAAGAAAGTAGATATGCACACATCAATCTGCCCACTATCAAACAATGAGCACTTTCTCTAGCTCATCTTCCCAGCAGCAAAACCATGAACTATTAGTAGTAAGCACGGAATGAACTTACTATTTCATTGGTGTTCAATATTAACACTTTATAAATGAAAGGCATAATGTAGAACTTCTGTGTCTAAAGATCACAGACCACTTTCTTACAATCTCATTTGATCTTCGTTATAGCCTGTGAGATGGCTACCATTATTAATTTATAGTTAAGGAAATGAAGTTTAGTAAATGAGAGAGTAGTCAAAAATCCTGCAGCTAGTAAGTGACAAAATTATAACTCAAATATGAATTTTCTGACTAATAGTCAAGTATTATTTTCCACTACACTGTTACCCTTAAACCAAAGAGATAAAGTTGTGGACTTTCAAGCCTTAGCCAGCCTGGGATGGACTTTGGGGAAAATATAGCCACCTTCTTGAAAATTAGTCCACGCAGGTGTATATAGTTCTATTAGAGCTCTTCTAAAACTACTGTGTTTAGCTACTGTCTATATGCCTTTCCAGTGCAATAGACTGAGCCTCTCAGGGACAAGAACTTAAATTATTCATTTTAATATCCCCAGAAACCCAGAACAGTGCTTGGTACATAGAAGATGCACACAACCTGCTTATTAATACATGGGGAAAAACAGTAGGTAACTACCAACAACAAATGATGACAATAAATAATAAGAAAAATTATAACTTGTTAGTCTACTGCTCTAGAAATTCTATGTGTAATTTCATTTGATAAATTTTGATATTTACAAATCTAGACTGTAGATCATGGTTATATAAACTGTCTTTTATGTTAATATTTATTGAAGTTCTTTATCTATTTGCATAGTTCTGAGTGAATGAAGTTCAAGTGGATTTGAATGATATTATAAAAGAACAAATCACATAACTTCTGGGATAAAAATTGAGCCATTATGCTGGATACACTGATATACCCAGTTTGGGAAAATTCCTCAAACTAGACACTGATTTCTTCACTTTCCTGTATGTTTAATGCTCCAATAAAGTTTTAATTTATCATATAGTACTGTTATGGCTGAATGATGTATGTATCTATAAAAGTTACCTTTATGTAAAGTTCTATTACTGATCTTATATATTTTGACAGTTGTTAGGTACCTTTTAGGTAATTTTTAGGATATTTTTAAAATGAATTTCAACTCAGCCAGAGGTCTTGAAACCTGACAAATTATTAATAGAATACTCTAGGTTTCTGTTTTTTAAAGTACTTTCATGAATGACCACAAGAGGTCTCTATTTTTTTAAGAATAACTAATCCCCTGCTATTTTTCTCTCTTGACAAAATTAGAAAATAGAAATGGTGATATTCTCCAGAGAATATATTTAACTCAAAACCAAATTTTGCAAAATTGAAAAAGATCTTTTATACATGCAGAAAAATAGAATCATCTCTGCTTTCTCCTGACAATAGCAATGTGAATACAGGGGCTGGATGAGTTGGCTCATGCCTCTAATCCCAGCACCTTGGGAGACCAAGGATCAATTAAGACCAAGAGTACAAGGTCAGCCTGGGCAACACAGTGAGACTCCACTCTACAAAAAAATTTAAAAATAGCTAGGCGTGGTAGCACACACCTGTAGTCCCAGCTACTTGGGAGGCTGAGGCAGAAGGATGGCTTGAGCCCAGGAGTTGTAGGCTACAGTGAGCTATGATCACACCACTGCACTCCAGTCTGGGTGAAAGAGTGAGACCCTTTCTCTTAAAAAAAAAAGAAAAAAAAATACTAAGCACCCAGAAATTATTTTGCCTGTTCAGCCTTGACCCATGCCAGTAATCTGATCCATGTGAATTACATAGGATTTGTAATTGGGATATACATAAGAATATCCATCCACATAGACTCACCCACACAGACACAGGCACGAGAAAGCAAGCATACTGTGTGTGGCCAAGATATGCTATGAATACAACACACTGGACAAGGTGCTTAGTGACCAAGGCTTGGGCTATGATGAAGGTATACTGCATCAAAGGGGCTCTGTGATCATATTGCTGGGGCCAACACATATGGGGACCAAGGAGCATTGTGTCCTCCCAAAAAATGGGAGGAGTCCTTATTTAGAAATTTTTCTTGAGAAGTTTCATCTTGAATGTGAACAATTCCTGTTATCTGATGTCCTCCAGTGTCTACAAAACTCTAAGTAGTGTCTAATTGAATGAGATAACGGATGGCACATTATGTACATTGATTTAATAAAAAGAATTACGATGGCTAGTTTACTAGAGTTCCAATCAACTTGACTCCTGTACCGTATCTGATTTATTGCAGTGATTCTCAAAGTATGATCCCATGGCAAGCAGTTCAGTATCACCTGGGAAATTAGAAATGCACATTCTACTGAGTTAGAAGCTGTGGGGGTGGCCCAGCAATCTGTGTTTTAATGAGCCCTCCAGGTTTTTCTGATGCAGATAAAGTTTAAGAACTACCAATTTAGTGTATAGCTGATGAACCATCCCAATTCTCAGTCTCTAGTTTTCCCCGTCTGCAAAATTTTTACAGCAGAATAGTGTGTAAAAGTCAAAAGGCTGATTTATGGTTGCCTACAAGAAAAGGTTAAATCATTTGAAACAACCTCCACAAAATGGGCCAGTAAAACCCCGTGGTGCCAAGCCACCTGATAGAGTTCCCAGGTACAAGGTGCTAAGACTCTGCCACTTTCCCCTCAAAAAGTGGTGATTACCCTCTGTGGGCTTCTAAGCAAAAGCCTCAGCAACCTTAGAATAGCCCAGACTTGATTTTGAAACTCTAAAATGTTTCCTGTGGTCTTTCAACGCATCCTAGAGCGAATAATCATGTTTAATACCAAGGGTGACTTATTGATTTAGCTGTGAGGTTACTGTAGACTTATAATAATTTGATTGATATTCTAGTTTCCAAAAAAGGCTAATAATGTTAATGATGCACTAAATTCTTTATTTTTTAGTAGAGAAATCACTTTGAGCTCTATTTCTGCTCAAAAAAAACAAAAAAGAATTTGACATATCTACCCATCCTCTTTCATCCATCTGTACTGTGATGAATGATGTACATGCCCAGAATAAATACACGAATATGGACCAATATGCAATTCAAACAAAGATACAGTGGCACTACTTGGTTGCTAATATTTTTTGGAGTGTTTACTATATGCCAGGAACTGTTTTGAGGGCTTTATATGTACATTATATTTAACACTTGCAAAATCCCTTAAAGCATGGTGAAATATCATCCCTATTTTATTGATGAGGATATTAAAAGCACAGAGAGGTCCAATAAATTTCCCAATCACGCTATTTAGGCCAAAACTGGGACTTAAACACAGAAGTCTAGTCTAGAGATCATGATCTCACCACTACAAAATCTGGCCTTACTACATGAGGCACAACCATAGTCATCAGTTTTATTTCACTAGTCTTATATATAAATATCGCCCATTCCTTAAGTTGCTATTTGTTTTACTTTAGGAAATTTTTGCCCCAGATTCTACCTTCAGAGTTCACAAAAAAAAACTGGAAGCAACCAGGTAGAGAGATATATCCTCCTAAAAGTAAACCAACACTTATTACAAATTTTTATCAACATTCCTCTAAAAATGTCTCATTTCCTTCTAAAAGTTTCAAAGTGCCTTTATAAACAGTACTCAAATGATTTTCCCAACAATCCCCCTTGCAGGGTTAGCACTGAGGTGTGAAGTTAACAACTCCAATAGTCAGTAGAGCTGGAACTGAAACACAAGGCGTCTACGCCAAACTCCATGCACATTCTACCACATCCCACCGCGTCATCGTGGCCCACCACTTGCCTCAGCCTGTACATGGGACCAACTCTAGGGCGCTCTCTTTGTTTATCTATTGACATCACAGGCTGACTTTTGTTCTGTTGCTTGGCTTTACAATAAAGGATTTGAATACATTGATCAGGTACTGTGGGATCTTACCATTGTATGAGTGTGATGGCTGAAGTTATACTTCACTGTGTAATTTCTCCACTTTAACTTAGCATTACCCCCCTCCAGAACATGGACTTGTAGTTAAGAGCTCAGATTCTGAAGTCAGAGCTGGATTCAAATCCTGGCCTCACTGCTCACCAGCTATGTGATCACAGCTTCCTCAACGATAGCCCAGGTAAAGTAATTATACCACCATTATTGGGATATTTTAAGGATTAATTGTAATTCTTAAAATGTGAAGTATTTAACACAATTTTAGCACATGGCACATAAAAATTATAATAGAAAATAATGATAGAATGGTAAAAACTGATTTTTTTAATGCTTTAGGTAAATGTTAATTATTTATATAGAATGTTCTCTAGTCAGAGGAGCTATCCTGCTAGATTGTCTGCACTTTTAAATTTCATTTTTGGCAATTCCAATGATTTAAAATGAATTTTAACCATTTATAGTTCAAAAATACATGTGAAATAATCATTACTAGGTGAAAATTAAATTTTGCAATGAAAGAAATGACAAATAATAAAATCTTTAACTACTACTCATATTTCCACATGGATTCATTTCTTGACTTCATACTGTACCTGTTGGAATAGATTATTAAAAGAACACCTCAATGATTATGTTAATATTCTGCAAGTAGCACTTATAATATGAAAGTAAGAGAAGTCTAGGAGGAAAAAGTCACTTCCCAATGTGTTCTGACATTTGAATAAAACTAACATTAACATTTCTTTCATCAATGTAACAACTGTAAAAAGGTCTATTTATAAATGTTTGCAACTATAAAAGCCTCTAGGATACGTCAGACACAATCTCAGAAAAGCATATTCCATAGAGGATACTTAATGCCTAGGTTCGGAATTGCAGCATTTAATTAGTTATATTTCCTAAAGTTAAGTACTTTCTTGCTAATTCAAAACGTGCCTGTGCACATTTTAATGACCCTCTCATCATAAGTACAGAATACCATCCTCTCAGTGGAAGGTGCCTTTTTCTTGCTATTTCCCAATAAATCATTCAGGTAGTCCTCTCAGGCACCTTACTTTATCATTCTCTTTTCATGTTTAAAGGAATCTTTCCAGGAATTTAAGATCATCTGGAGCATATCACTGTAACTCAAATTAGAATATTTAATAATACATTGGAATTTATTTTTCAAATGTCCTTGCTTTTGTGTTTTTTTAGTTATGAATACTAAATAATGGGTGGAAAAGTTAATTTATGTCTGCATTGTCTCTGGCCACATGAGAGAAAAAAATAGCATTAAAAACCTGGAGACATAAGCTTTAAAGGAAGAAAATGCTAATGTGGCAAGGGTTTCTCTAAGCGAGATTTTGCTTTGTGAAGGTATAAACAGGGCAAATTAAGGTTCTCGGCAGCAGCAGATCTGGGCACCAATAATTAGTCGTCTATGTTCCTTTGGCACCAATTTCAAGACACTGGCATGATTTTTTCTGAACCACCTAACACCACCAGGGACCTTGAAAGAATTAACATGAGAGCTAATACTATAAAAACATACTTCATTTATCTTGCTGGGCCTAATAAGATCCTAAAGAAGCATAAGATAACAGCGACAATAGAATATGGTGCCGAATTTCACAGAGACACCAAAGCCTAAAGCAACATTGGCTCTAATTTTTTACATACTATATTTTTCAAATAAAAGCAATATCATGATCCTTAGAGAAAAGATGGATTTAAATCCTCCGTGTACCTGAGACAAATGAAAGCACAGAGTGCAGTCTGTGCCTATTAAAGCTACATGAGAGAAACAGGAGCCACGGGGCCAAAGTGAACCTGCTTCCAGGCACTCCCCGCAGGACACGTTGGAGAAGTCAGTGAACCACAGAGGTCGCAGAGACAAAAGGCCTGGCTTTATAAGAAACTGTACCCTTTTACAGCAGGGAAGTTTAATGGAAAAAAGAGAAACTAGTCAAATTCAGGTGATGCTTTGGTTTCCAAAGCACGTGGGAAGAATCGGCTACATGTTAGCTTAAAAACTGTTCACCTAACAGACTCCTGCTGGGCTATTACATGAAAATGTAACAGTCTAGTTCTGCCAATTCCAGGTGGCAAAAGAAAGTAAAGATGGGAAAACCACGGCTACCCAGAGACGTGGCCATACAATATATGAAATTGGAACAGACGTGAAAATGGACAGATGAAGAGGAAGCTCCCAGAGACGCAGAAGTGGCCTGAACCCAGAGGCTCGGTCCAGAGAGGGAGACTTAAGGAGTTTCAAAGGGAGGGAGATGCCCCTTTCTCTTAGACCTCCCAGAGCAAAGGTGCTGATTCTGTACAATGAAGTGGCTAAAATCCGATAGGCCCTCTGTAAATAACTGATGCCCCATTGGCTCATTAGCGCCCTCTTTTTCACCTTCCTCATTACGCATGTGCTTTGATGGCTGTGGCAGCTGCAGATAACAGCAAGTTCTCGGGCAGACGTGTGGGGAAATTCTCGGCTCAGCTCTCAAGAGCCCTGAGCCACCTGTCCTGAAAGCTGATTTAGAATGTATTCCCTTGTGGCCAGAAGGATGTCAAGCCCCCTCCAGCTCTGGGGCAGGGTCTATTCCGTTTCTTTCTGTGCTAAGTCACAAACTCCGAAATCAAGCCTCTAACTCAGCACCAACTTTCTGCGCATGTTCCCTCCAAACCCCTGAGCCACCTCTGGTAACCAGGAAGCCTGCTGGGTGCCATAAATGTGATCCTGTCTGTCGTTTCAGCCTCAGCAGAAGAGCGACATGACCATATTTATTGCTGTTGCTATTCTGGGGGGTGGATGACGTTGTTCTCCCCTTGTGGCTGAGCACTGCCCGTTCATCTTTCACCACTCCCTCCAAGTCTACCAGGCTAAGACCGGTGATACAAATAGATTCTATCAGGAGGAAAGTTAAAATGAGAAGTTCTTAGGCATTTCCAAATCTATCCGCTGTATGTCATCAAAAGCTTTAAATTCTCTCATCCTGTATTTTAAATGTATACTGTCAGCATCCCACCATTACCATAAATGGCTATTGGTGGTAACTTTGCTAGGGAAAGAAAACATGGATAACCGGGGGAAAAAACAACACAACAGATAAGCACAGCTTAGAAATTTGGCAAATGTTGACTTCATCACTGCTGGAGTATGGAGAGTCCAAATGTTACCAGAACACTTGAAGATTTTCCACTTGCCTGTGTGTGAGCTCAGTCCCTCCACTCTTCCTCTTGTGTGACGTGAAAGGGACTCAATGACAAGCCACAGAAACTCCAATTAAGGATACAATGATACAGGGCACAGGTGACGGCTCCTGGGAAGTAACTATATACAGGTTTTCTAAATGAAGGACTTAGGCACATAAATAACTAATTACAACATGCATTACATGATGCACCAGAGGAAACGATTCTGACTTAACCACTAACCCCAACTCATTACCAACTAGTATAATCTACCATAGCTCACCATCCCTCTGTGTTTGTACTCCTGGCTGATTGTGTGCATCTGGCATGGTAGCTTTGCTAAAATGACCCTTCCGATTTCTTTCTTCAGATCAGTCTGAAATCTGTTTTGAAATGTACACAGAAGCAGGACAGAACAGGGGAGACAGTGGGTTACAGAGGTGACACACATGGTCTCTGGGTGTGGATCCCTGCTTGGCCACAGCCCAGCTGCGGAACCATTTTAAGACTCCATTTCCTCTGTATAAGTAAAGTGATAATAGTAACCACCTTATACGCATGTTGTGAGAATTCAATGGAAAAAAATTGTGTAAAAACAGAAAAATGAAAAGGCTGAGAACGTAAGCCCTGTTTTCATTTTAGAGCAGGGAAGTTTAACCTCCCTCCAGCTAGTGTTCTTTGGATCAGTTGTAGTTCACCTTCAAACTGTCTGTTCACTCTTAAAATGACAATACACAAGAGTTGTGCTCCAGATTCCAATATTTCTGGCGCCTGCTGGGGAAATACCTTTTCAATATTCAGGATATTATTTAAGGTGTACTATTAGCTGGCAGTTTGACTAATTTTCATCTGAGAAGTCCATAAACTATAGAATTATTTAAATAAAAGCACTTAGAACAGGGCCTGGTTCTTAGTGTTGAGATATATATGTATATGTCACTTTCTTGTGTATCACATATATGGCTTTTTTGCACTGATGTGTTTTTGTCTTTCCTCCCTCTTTCCAGTTGTACATCTCTGCACCATCACATCTCAGATGTGTAAAAATGAAACTGTCTTATTTCTCTAGGAACAAAATTAATTGTTCTAGAGACCTATTTTTACTGATGGTGAAAAAACTCTTAATTTTGTGCCTTTCAAGGGATCTCGGCAACCTGTGGTATAGCACAAATCTCTTTGGAGTAAATATTCAGTTGTCCTTCTCCCTCCCTCTGGTGGTAGGAGGGAGGGTAGAAAATGGAAAATGGATCTAATTTTCTGATGGCTTAGTCTTCTCCTGTTTGAGAACCATCTTCTGGACCTCACTGGCCTCCCTTCAAGTGTTTTTTCCAGCTGGATCTTTGGGACTTGACCTCTGGCCTTGCTGCAACTGCTGAAAGATTCATATCTAGGGTCACTCGTGGTCAGTCCTCCCGGCACAGTCAGGCATGGTCAGCGTGTGGCTGGCCACTCCTCCTCATTAAAGCTGACTCAATCTTGGCTCTCACTGATCCTCTGAAATACAGCCACATCCTCCATCCCGGCATTGCCTTTGTCGTGCACACCCAAAGCCTCACCTCTCTCAGCAACCCACTGGCAGCCCACCAGCTTGCAATTCTTACCAGATTTGGTCAGAACTCATCTCTGGTTTTCTTCACACTTCATCCCCACAACTCAGAAGACCTAAAGAGCCTTGATGCAACTACGGCTTCCTAGGAAAAGGACTTGGAGATTTACAGAAGATTTATTGACAAGTGTTCTCCATGCAACACCAGTAAGGAAATGGGGCAGCTGGGTTGAGCAGAGAGAGAAGTTAGAACTTCTGTGCAGTTGCAAAGAAGCTGATTATACAGGGAACTCGAGCTGGGACAGCCTTTCTGAGTTGTTCCAGACCTTCATATTCCCCACAGTCTACCAGTCATTGGATGTGGGCTGTCCCCAGGAGTTCACGTGACGTCAGGCTAGGAGGCCCTCTTTGACTAAGGGCCATTCTAGGAGAAGGACTCAGCCACAAGGCATTAGCTGCCAACACTCACAGCAGCTGAGAATGAGTGTCGGATGCAGAAGCGGGGTCTGGACAGCTCTGCGGCGTCCACTATAGGGCTATCTCTGCTCTGCCTAACTGCCACACTATCCTCCCCATCCTACAGAGAAAGCTGCTGCCACTCCTTTCCCTAGACATCCAGGAAAGAAGTGTCATGTAAGTCACTTTTGCCCTCAGATTCTCAACATATCTGGAAACTTCTATCCCCACACAACCTCTCCCCACCCTCTCCAAACTGCTATGATATCACATCCTACATCCTCTCTCATCTACATTTCACAGAAAAATCCTGTATTCAATTCTCCAATTGATGACTTTTAGGAACCCTACAAATCATTTTTTTCCTCTCAGCAAAACCTGAATCTTACAGATATCAGCCTTGATATCTTCCAAATCATTTCTTCTAAAGTTAAAACCTGTTTTCAAGTTGAAAGTTTCAAGTTTACCCCTTTGTACCATGCCTTCCTCTTCCTCTGAAGCAATAAACATTGTCAATGGATGGGAAGACTTGTGACAACTGGAACAATGAAAATTAGCTTTAGTTGACATTTCAAATATATTAACCTGATCAACTTACAAATGTAGACTACACCATTTTCTGCCTTGTCACGAAATGCGCATTTCTTTTATTGGCTGCTCTTTGCATTTGGCAAATTACACAAACTGTTGAGAGTTCTCAGTTTTAGAGAGTCCCTACTCAAACTTCTTTGAGAGTTGTTCTTCATGTGCCTGAGGGCAGAGCTCAGGTTTCCCAGGGCTCTTAATGTTTTCTTCCCACACCCCAATGGATCAGTTTGTGCACTTGACTTTGAAAGCTAGTTCTCTAAGCCTTTTTCAGCCACATGGCCAGGGAGGCAGAGACCTCGCAGTCGCCTCTTTCTAATCCTGTCTGTCCTGGAACCCCAGGGACGTGTGACCTCACCCAAGTTGGTCTCTCCTTACACTCAGATCTTAATGATCACTCTCTCTCCACCATACCAAACCCTGGGTTCTAACGATCCCTTTTTAGAATGTTGGAAGGAACAATTTATCCTGTCCCCATGGATCTATGTGAGAAGAAATAGTTTCCCTTTTTTCCTCTAGGAATAATCCACTCTTTATTTAGTACTGTTTTCAAACAGAAGGCCACACACCCATGGAAGTTCACCCAAGTGTTCTAAAGGA
>RJWJ010026273.1:0-23114 GCA_004363605.1 Indri indri
AAATGTATAAAAAATAAATAAATAAATAAATAGCTACATGTGATGAGGAGCCACCATCTTGGACAACTCAGTTGAAGACTAAGTGATTGATGAGAAAGTTTTGAAAATACTTATGTAAGGTAAATTATGACATAACAAGCATTGATCTGTAACACTATGTGCCATTTAAGAAGATAATAATAACATTTAGGTAATTTAGATGCAAATTTTACTATCATTCTCAAATAAAAACAGTGGATTTCTTGTTTTCCTTTTTTCTTGTGGCATATCATTCTGAAACCAGTATGTGTGAACTTAGTGAAAAAAACAAAATGTTATGGAGCATAATGGAATAAAAATATTATGTCATTGGGAAAAAATTGCCATATAGTATAAATATTCTGTGATATAAATGATAGTTTATTTAGAAATTTCCCTCCTAATGGATATTTTTGTTGGTTACAATTTCTTATAATTCTATAACTATCCTTGTACATGACTGTACATAAAAATAAAGGTTTTCTCCATTTTTTCTTGGCTTGTTTGCCTTTTGATTCCCAATTTTAAGGAATATCTTTTAGATTTTATGTATTAATTCATTGTCAGTTGTAGACTCTGAAAATATTTTCTTCTCAACTGTGTCATGTCTTATGAGGGTTTAATGAGGTCTTTAGTATTACAGATGTTAAAATTATGATATAGTCAAATATATCAATTTTTTACTATTATCATTTTTGCTTTTTGTTATTTTAAAGCCTTTTATACCAAAGTCATAAAATATTCGCATATATGTTTCTTATAATTTTAAATTTTTGCTTTTATGGATAATTTATCTTTGAGAATACTGTATGGTTAGATACTTTTATTTTGTTTCTAAATTTAAAGCTGATTGTGTCAATACTATTTATTGAACAGTATGGTTTTTTTTCCCTACAAATTTGAATGCCACTTTTGCCACACATTAACTTATATTGAATTGTTCTTGGATTTCTATTGTATTTCATTGCTTTACTTATCTATTATCACCCTAGTAATATGCTATGCTATGTAATATACTTTATAATATGTTTTGATATCTGGTAGAATGAGTCCCTACACTTATAATTTTCATAATATTTTATTATTTTTGTTTTTTCCAGTATTAGTAAAGATATTGTTGTTTACTGTAATATTTTAATAGATTCTGTTGCTACCAATAGAAATACTATTGACTTTTGTTTGCTGATCATGTACATGGTTGCTCTAATTGTCAGTTCATTGTTTCAAATTTTCCAAATAAATAATTCCATTGTTTGCAACCAATTATATTTTTGCATCTTTCTTCCGAATATTTATGATTTTTTAAAACTGGGTTATTGCCTATTGCCAAGACCTCTAGGTAATTTGCATAGCAGGTGTGACAGAAGGCATCTGTTTTATTCCTGACTTGTAATGCTTAAACTATTTTAGCCTTGAGTATGATATTTGCAAGTTTACCGTTAAATGTATTCTTCAAATGAAGAAGTTCTTGTCTATTGCTTACTTGCTAATTTAAATATTTTTAAATATTATTAAAATCTGTTTGTTTTGTGTATCTATTTGATATATTTTTTCTTTTGCTCAGTTAATGAGATAAACTATTTTGATAGTTTTTTCTTACTAAACCATTTGTGCATTTCTGGGATAAATACTGTTTGGTTATAATGAATATATGTATTTTCCCTTAAATATACTGACTTATTTTTAATATTTATATAGATTTTGTATTTGTATTATTAAGACTGATGTACAATTTTCTTATACTCTTCTTGCCTGGAATTTGTAACAGTGTTATATTAGAAATGTAAAATGAGTTGTTTAGCTTTATATCTTTTTCCATATTCTGAAATAGTTGGTATATGTTGGGAATGTTCTATTTCTAAATAGTAAGCTGGAACTTACCCATAATCCATCTGGAACTAGCATATTTTAAGGAGGAATGAGTATTTGTAAACCTTTCAATTTCTTCTGTGGCATAGGTCTTTTAAAATTTATTCTTACTCTTTCTTAAAATTTAAAAATTTATGTTTTTCTAGAAATTGTCCAATTCATTTAGGTTTTTATTTTATTAGTATGAACTTATATGTAGTATTATCTCTGTAGTTTTGTCTCTTTTCTCCTTTTATTATTGTTTATTTTAACCTTTTTTATCTTTCTCTGAGCAAATATATTACCTATGTTACTGTTTTTTTCTAATAAGCAGCTTAGCTTTTAATACTTGAGTCTACTAATATATCTTATTTATATTTTTATAATATTTGATTTTATATTCACTACTTCTTTTGTGTTATTTGCTTTGAGTTGCTTTATATTCTTAATTCTTTGATAAAAGAATAGTTAATTTCTTTTAAACTTTAATAATGCTTTAATGAATGAATTTATAATTGTAAATTTTTGTGTGTGTGCTCTGCACATCTCCAAAGTATTGCTATGTGTTACTGTAACTCGTTCTAAGTTTAAATTATCACTTTTAATTTTAAGGTTTTTAATGTATTTTTTTGATTGACAAAGATTGTATATATTTATGGTGTGCAACATGATGTTTTCAAATATGTATACATTGTGAAATGGCTAAGTCATGCTAATTAACAAGGATTTAACTCACATACTTAACATTTTTTGTGGTGAGAACACTTAAAATCTACTCTCAGCAATTTTCAAGTCAAAGAATACAAAATTGCAGTTAGGAGGAATGAGTTCAAGAGAACTAAGGTACAACATTGTGATTATAGTTTATAACAATGTATTATATACTTGAAAATCATTAAAGAGGTTTTTTTGGGAAGAGTGTCATTTATCAGTTTTTAATTTCCAATTCAATTGTATTATAGTCTGTGAGTATGACAATATGATGCCAGCTTTCTGGAATTTGTTGAAATTTGCTTTTTTGTCAATACATGGTCACTTGTTTGTGAATAGTTATCTATTCTTTGTTTATATACAAGCACACGCATGTGTGTCTGTGTGTATACAATTAATATTGTTAAATGTTTTGTTTAATTCTACTACATTTTTCTCTGTTTTTTAAAAAAAGACTTTATGTCCTTCTTTTGGAGAGAGCTGTATCATACCATGACTGTGCATTTGTTAATTTGTTATTGTGTTTTTTTATTTTTCACTTTATCTCAAAGCCATGTTGCTTTTCATATATAATTTTATAACTGAGGTTTGTCATTTTTAAGAAAATATGAATATAAAATGTTTTAAATATTAATATAAAGTATATATGTTTCTTTACTATTTCCATCATTAATAAAAAATATCCTTCTTTCTTTCTTTTAAGTGCATTTAGTCTTGAACTTTATTTTGGTGATGTCAACATTGTTATACTAATTTTCTTTTGTCTTACTATTTGCCTAGTATAGTCTTTCCTGTCCTGATGTTGGTTGCTTTATTGTATCATTCTGTATTCAGTGTATTTTTTATAAACAACACATAGTTTTACTTTATTAACATAATCAAAGAATCTTTGAGTTTTAGTAGATTAGATTTACCTAACTAATCACATTTAATGTGATTACTGATATGTTTGTACTCATTCCTGGGTTTTCTATTAGGTTTTCTATTTAGAATTTTGTATAATTTTCTTCTCCCCTCTCCTGCCTATTTTCAAATTGACAAAATTTTATTTATTTAATATTTACCTTTTAATAATTTAGAAGTTAAATATTCTATTCCTCAAATGATTATCCTTATATATTAACATACATGTTAAACATATATTTATTTAAAAATGCCCTAAATTAATCAATCAAGCAAATTAGCTAGTTTTTCATTTCCTATGAACTTCATCCACTACAACTATATTGATATTTTTGTTTTGAATGCTAGATTATTATATAATAAATGTTTTATAATAAGAACATTTAGCCAAAAATAAATTTTAGATGGTTCATTCTCCAACATGATGGAGTTAGGAAGAAATCCTCTCCTTAAAAAGCAACCAGGCAGCTGAAAAAATTTGTCAAAAACAACCATTTCAGCACTCTGAACATTCATTCTAAGCATACCAGAAACTTAGAAACTTTTATTCATAAAAAACTACTAAACTTTGTGTAAGAATGACATGAGTCTGTGATATTCTTGCCTGAGGTTCTCCTATTCCCCCTTCCCAGGTCGGCTGGCATACCATGGGGCAGCCATGAAACTAGAAGCTTTGCTGCCACAGATTGAAGAGACTCATTTGGACCAGGGGCACCGTCGGTTCAGGTGGTGATCTCAGTGGCAAGCAAACAGAGAGGTTCACTGTCATCACTGGTCTGAGGCTCTGCTCCTGTTTGGAGCAGTCAGTAGGCTAGCAGACTAGCCAGGAATTTAAATAGGAATATTAGAAAGTGAGACTGCCCTGGAGAGTTTGATAAAATCTCTATGTTCTTGGTTTGACTGGAGGCTGTGTGCATATGCAACTGAGACTGGAGTGAGCCCAAAGAACTAAAGGAAGGCATCTTTCATTAATTAAAGGAAAGTATGACTCGATGAACAGATATCTTGATGACGGGACAGAAGTTATTTTTAAAAAGCCAGGAGTGTTGGCTTGCATCTGTAATCTCGGCTACTCTGAAGGCTGAGGCAGGAAGATTGCTTGAGGCCAGGAGTTCAAAACTAGCCTGGGCAACATGGTAAGACCCTATCTCTAAAAAAAAAAAAAAAAAAAAAGAAAAGAAAAGAAAAAAAGAAAGAAAAAAATTAGCCAGGTATGGTGGTACATACCTGTAAACCCAGCTACTTGGGAGGCTGAGGTGGGAGGATCACTTGAGAGTAGGATTTTGAGGATGCAGAGGATGCAGTGAGCTGTGATCTTGCCATTGCCCTCTAGCCTGGGTGACAAAGAAAGACCCCAGCTGAAAAAACAACAAACAAACGAACCAAAGTTATATTCTGGAGTTGAAAAGCACAATAATCAAAAGGAAAAAAAAAATTACTACAGAGTCTCCACAACAGACTTTTGATAGCAAAGAATCAATGAGTTCTACAATAGATAAATAGACATCACCTAATCCAAATAACAGAGAAAAAAGATTTAGAAAAATGAACAAAGTCTCAGAGACCTGTGAGATGATATCGAGCATAGCAACATACATTTGATGAGAGTCTCAAAGGAGAGGAGAAAAAGAAAGGAAGAGAAAAATAATTTGAGGAAATGGGCAGAAACTCTTTTAAGAAACAATGGCTGAAAATGTCCCATAATTAATGAAAATATTACTCTACAGATCCAAGAAGCTCAAAAAATTCCAAGTAGGATAAAGAGAAGGATATCTGCGCTTAGATACAATCTAGCTACACTGTTGAAAGCCAATGACACAAAGAAAATCTCGAAAGCAGCAAGAGAAGAATGGCTCGCCACATACACGGAAACAGCAATGCAGTTACCAGCCAACTTCTCATAAAAATAACAGAAGACAGAAAGCAGTGGCATGACATATTTAAAGTGCTGAAAGAAAAAAGAAAAACCCTGTCAACCAACTTTTATATGTAGCAAAACTATACTTCAAATTTGAAAGTGAAAGAAAGACATTCCTAGATAAACGTATACTGAGAAATCTCTAAATTCAATCTAAATTTATGTATTTGTTTCTGGATCTCCTCTTTCTTTCATTTATTGGTTTATTCTTATACTAATGACACACATTTAAATTACCATAGCTTTATAGCATATTTTGCTACTTGATAGGCCAATTGTCCATTATTTTTTCTTTCTTGCATTTTATTGGTTGTTCTTATGCATTTAGTATTCTAGGTGTATTAACTTGTAGCATTTCACAAAAAAATCCTGTCTAAAATTTTATTGAAATTTTATCTTGTACCAGTTATTATGTCTGTAATAAATAAAACCCATAAGTCTTACTAACTAAGCCCATCTAAAACACAAATAACATTAACAACAAAGGAATTAAGTAAAAGAATACTGGATTACCTCACAGAATTGAAAGGATTATTGATTAACTAAAGCGAGGAAGGGTGATGATGTGACTATTCTTCTATTCCTTAGCAGGTGAATCTGTGAATCTGCTCACTGGATCTTTGCTGTTAATGTGACTTATAAATCTCAGCCTCTATGCTTTTCACTCCAATTTCCAGCTTCCTGGGAAAGAGAATTTTATCATTTCAGTTTGGGTACTGGATCTGCCTCTACAACATCAGCTGTAATCAGGTGGCAGAGTTTAATAGCATAGGTAATAGTGCTGGGCCTACTTATGGGAGACGACCCAAAGGCATATCTATTTACTGCATCTGAAAATAATCTCCTCTGTCTCTGTTCACTGAATTTAGAATCTTTGGGTTATTCCCATTACTTCTCTTTTGTTGTGTGCTTTGTGAATGGATGTTGAACTTCCACACTGTATCTCTTATCCTGACCTCATTTTTTTTCACCTTTTTTTTTTCAGGGCGAATTCTAAGGGTTGATGTTACCATTCACTATTGATTTTGTGGTTGTGCTCAGGTTATTGTTCAGCCTGTATATTCTGGGGTATTATATTTCAATCACTAAGGTTTAAATTTCCATTATCTTAGTTGATTTTTTTATGGGTGAAGTATAATCTTATACCTCTCGAGGATATCATAGTCTTAGGTTAAATCTCTGTTATTCTTACTATTAGCTCTGCTTCCTTGGGTATAAGTGCTATCATTTATTGAGTTTGGTGTTTGTCTTCCATATTCTGGCTTTTGTGGATATTTGGAAATTATTGATTGTTTGCTCACCTTAGTTACTGTGGTGCCCTTTCAGTCTGCTTGCTATATTTATTTTGATGTATCAGTATGGGAATAGGTGGTGTATGCCGCTCTGTGAAAGAGGGAGAAGGGCAGTATTTGCCATTAAGTGCTGGTACTTCATTACTAGGAGTAGAGATTTACCATCTGTCCACAGTATTATCAGGCACCTGGGACACTTGCCCTGTCTCTCTGTTCCAAGTCCTCATACTTGCTGCTTCCTGCTATTGCAGGAAGGGAATGGAGGAGGAATCTATCTGATAGATCCTGTTGAGACCTCAACTAATTACCCCTGAATTGTCCTTAAACATGCTTCTTCTCCCTCCAATAATGGCACACTTTGGTGCTCTCCCTACCTGGTGGAGCAATATTGTTTTGCATGTATTTAGGCTTCTGGTTTGCTTTTTTGTATTCAATTTTGTCTACTTTCAACTGTTTTTTTTTTTAAATGGAGATTAAAAAAATTCTGGGACATCTGAGTGGTCCCTCTTTTTTTGTTGTATTATAAAGTGACAGGGTGGGAGAAGATGACTATACAATCTGCTATCTTGAAAACTGTTCTGGGACTATCTCTAAAAATTTAAAGTTTATACTCAGTAAATAACTTAATCACTTATTTGTTTTTAAATGTTTAAGTATAATAGAGACTTCTTGCAAAATATTTAACAAATATATAAATATTTAGAGCAAAAAGCAGAAGTCCTTTTTTATCTTCCTCACCCTAAATTTCCTTTACCATTCTCCAAAATAATCTAGGGGTTCATCTATCAGACTTTCTCTCAGCATTCATAAAAATGTGTGCACACACATACACACACACACAAATGGGAAGATATGATTGTTTTGTAACTTGCTTCTTTCATTTAATAGTATATCATTTTTCTAACTACAGATAATTCTTCCTTAGTTTAAAAAACTATATAATATTCCATAATATAAGTAAATCGTAATTTATTTTATTTCTTCTATATTTATGGGCAATTAGGTTTATTTATTCATTTATTAACAGTTCAAGAGATATCTAGTGAGCATCTAAAATTCCAGCTCTCGTACTTGCTTGCTATGTAATTTTGAGCACATTTATTAATCTCTTATTTTTCACATCTATAAGATAAGGATTATATTATCTACATCATTGAAATAAAGGAATAAAGGGTTAATATACAAAGTGCTTATCAAAGTAGCACATAGTAAACTCTCAATAATTGTTCACTATTATTATTCATGTCTATAAGGAACTTTATAACTTATTGGGGTGGTACTGAACTAAAAATCCATAGAGCCACGGTCTAGTGAGATGGCGAGAGAGTGATTGAACAATAATGAAAAATAGCACCCCAGTCATACAGCTATATTATTATAAGCTATGATAACTGATATAAAGAATGAACAATTTTGCAAACCATGATATGAGAAAGTAAAACAGCGGAGCCCAATTTAGGTTGAGGTTTGGGAAAGATGTCCCTGAGAGTTAGCAAGGAAAAGTGTAGTGGGAAGGGAGCAGAAAACACATTCCAGGCAGAAGATCCGGAACTGTGAGGAGGTTGTTATTGTGTCCTATTCTCCCCAAATTTATATGTTGAAGTTCTAAGCCCTAGTACCTCAAAATGTGACTTTACTTGGAGGTAGGGCCTTTAAAAAGCTAATGAAGGTAGAATGAGGTCATATGGGGGGCTCTTACAGTACGAGACTGGTGTCCTTGTGAGAAGAGGAGATTAGGACACAGACATGCACACGGAAAATGTCAGGTGAAGACAGGGGAAAAGATGGTCGTTGGCAAGCCAAGCGGAGAGGCCTCAGAAGGAAACGCTGCCCACACCTTGATCTCCAACATCCAGCTTCCAGAACTGGGAGGAGAAAAGTTTCTGTTGTTACACCACCCAGTCTTTGCTATTTTGTTAGGGCAGCCCCCGCAAACCAATTCAGAGGTCAAATCCATTATTTAGCTTCTCTTTCAGCATTCTAATAGCTCCCTAGCAACTCTTCCAATTTTCTTCTCTGTGCTCTTATCTGCTGCCCAAAGTAACCATTTTATTTTCATGGTCACAGTAATTTTGCTGGCCAACGGATCTTCCATCTGAACTTTAAGGTTATTTATTTCCTTTTTCAGATTTGTTTTCTTCTGCAAACTCTACCATGCCCATATTACTGCTTCCAGAGTAAACATTTTGCTACCAGTCATCAACCAGCCTGTGCTCATAGCATGCTTCAAGATTACCATTTTCCTGTGTATTTCTTCTATCAGCTTCTCTCACAGGTCTGGATTTTGCTATCAACAGAGGCTTTGCAGAGTTCATTAGCTGGAATGGACACTATGGGATTCTGAGAAGCCCTTTATAATCCTCATTTTCCATTTCAGCTTTTTCAGCTTTTCACCCTTGATATTTGAGGTGCCTTTAATTTTATCCAACATCTGTGTTACGTCCCCCATTTTTTCTATTACTTATAATATAGAATATTGTTAATCACATCTCTTTGTATATACACATGTATATTTCTTTGTGGCAAATGCCTAGAAGTGGAATTGCTGAATTAAAGGCCCTATGATGACATTTTACTAGATGTTGCTTAATTGCCAACTATAAAGGCTGTAAAAAATTGGCATTCCCACCAAACAGGCATGTAAGCACTTTTCCTCCCATTTCCAGTATTTCCCATCTGATGTTTTCAAACTTTAAAACTTTTGTCAATACCATGTGTAAAAAAGTGCATCATTTTGCGCCTCCCTGATTCCCACCGTGGAGGAGCATCTTTCCTCGTGTTTACTGGTCATTTGTATTTCTGGCATGAGCAGCCTTTTCAAATTCTTTACCCATTTTCCTACCGTATTGTTAATCTATTTCTCAATGATTTCTAGGAACTTTGTACATTAAAGCAATTAATTTTTGTCTGTCATATTTGATGTGTACCAGATATTTTTCCAAGTCTGTCAATTGGTTTTTAACTCTATTTTTTTTTACTATATGGAAATATCAAATTCTTAGAAAGTAGAATATTTATGCATCATGTTTTTATGTCTTATTAAGAAGACCTCACTCATTCCAAGATTATAAAGATTTTAAAAGATTATAGTCTTTAAAAATTTCTCCTAATATTTTTACTGATCTTTAAGAAAAAATTTTTAAAAAGCTTAAATAATTCTGAATTCAATTTTATGTATGTTGTGAAAAGTGATCTATCAACTTTTTTTTTTCTTATATGGGTAGAAAATTGTATATTGCATTTTTTTCCTTATTTAAAATTTTACCTTTACTCCAGCAAGATGGAGCTGTCCATGTTGCTACATCCCTTCTCACAGCTGCTGACCCTCGCCAGGCACCAAGACTCTTTAGCTTGGTGAAAATTCTGTGTGTGGGAGCTGCCGAATGACTAACTTGACTGTCTGGAAGTTGAGTTGACCCCGGACACCATCATTTTCCTGTGGATCTGTCTCACCAAACAATGTAATGAAGATGTTTTGGAATATAAAAGAAGAAATGGGTTGGAATAAACTTTCAAAATACTAATATAGTATGTTCCATCCAGTGATTATAATAATTCCTCTGGATTCACCAATCTGTTGAGTTATAAATGTTAGAGAAAAATTTGTATCTAAATATATGTTGTCAGCATTTGTTTTGCATCATTAAATAAAAAAAATTAAAAAATTTTACCTTTACAATATTTTAAATTCACATATAAGTGGATCTGCTTCTGGAACTTTTCTTTTGTCTATTGATGTATTATCATATCAATAACACACATTTACAGTACTGTGGCTTTATACTATATTTTGATATTTGGCAGGACTACTCTCCAATCACTATTTTCCCTTTTGAACATTTATTGGTTGTCATTGTGAATTTGGTTTTCCAGGTGAATTTTAGAATTAGCTTGTTACATTTCGCAAAATCACATTGAAAATTTGATTAGAATTTTATTGACTTTGTACTAGTTGTTATTATATTTGTAATAAATAAAATCTGTAAGTGTTACTAACTTGAGTCCATCTAAAACCCAAATGACATTAACAACAAAGAAATAAGTCAAAGGATACTGGACTATCTCAGAGAATTTTAGGAACTGTTGATTGCGTGAATTGAAGAAGGGTGGTGACATGACTAATCTTGTATCATTAGCAGCTGAGTCTGTGGGTCTCTTTCATTAGGTCTATGCCATTAATATGACTTAGAGCCTTCAACTCCCAGTCTCTGTACTCTCCAGTGTAAATTCTAGATTCCTGGGAGAGAGAATTTATTGTCTCAGCATGGATACGACTCTGCCCCTTCAACATCAGGTGTGATCCGGTGGCAGAGTTTGATAGTATAGGTATCACCACTGGGACCACTTGTTGGGGACAACTGAAAGTCTTATCTATTTTTGGCATCTCGAGGCAATGTTCTCTGCCACTGTTTCCCTGAATCTAGGCTCTTTGGGCGACGCCCTATATTTCTCCAGTTTGTTGTGATCTCATCTCAAAAATTCTGCATATAAAATTATAATGTAAATACCACAAAACCATCACATGCTATATACAATGGTCAATGGAAATAAGAGGAAAAAGAAGGAAAAATTATAATTTTTCTTTAGAAAGATAAAGAGAAGGGGATGATTATTATATCCAAATAGTAAATAAGAAAAAATAGAAGGAAGTCACAATCCTCACTTATGTTTTTGATACAAGACATTATTGAATTTTTACTTTCTTTTGACTTTGGCAATTCCATGTTCTCCTTGCCTTAGAACATCATCTGATTGTGATTTTTCTCCCCTAGTGGATTGACTTTCAATCTTGAGGGTGTAAGAAACCAGTGTTACTGCATATTGAGAATTTGGGTTGGCTTCTCTTAATATTTAAAATTGGGCATAGTAGAAAAGAAATTTTCCTGTCAGCTTGGTGTTGTGGTAGCTTTGAGGCAAGTATGATTCTATCCTAACATATTCTAATATGTTTTTGGTGGTGAGGGTTTAATATATTCAAGCTTGGCTTACCAATTGCAACAGGAGAATTTGTAAAAAGAAAGAGGAGCATCTTCTTCAGTCTACAAAACTCCCTAAAATGTTTAGTTCCTATTTCAGAGTAGCGATTCTATTTTCTATAGAGCATTAGTCAGTCGTGCAAACCTAGATACTACAGTTTTTTTCTTTTATTCTTCTCTTAGTGGTATGAAGATTCCAAAGTGATCTAGTGGTTGTCTCTGTATCAAATCAGAAAAATCTTTGCAGTGTTTTTAGGTGTAAGTATTGTTCCCCTAGGTATTAAAATTTCTATAACACTTAATTATTTACCCTTATTTTTCCTTTATCCTGATTGCTTTACTTATTTTTGAATTAATATTCTCTAAATATTTTTTTCACGCTGTCTCAAATCCTTTTTAGAATTAGTCAAGGTAAGTGTAAACAAGTAGAGCTGCCACCCCTGCTCCATGCTTTGGTTGTCAGTTGTGTGACGGATGTGCCAGCCGTGAGATTATGCTCAGCTGGTCACTAGTCAGAGCTCAATAACATTCTGTAAAATAGCAGCCCAGCCTGTGTCTCAGAGCTGGAACCATGACTGAAGATTTTGCAGCAGAGTATACCAGCCTTCCCTAGCTGGTGGTTCACAAACTCCCAGGGTTCCCAAATGTATCCATTAAAGATAGTAACAGCATTTGGTTAAGTACCTAATAAGTTATCTAACATTTTCTAGCTTTTCTTTTGGAAATGAAACAATGTTGGCACCCTTTGAGGAGATACAGAATAAATATTCTCTGTGGCTAATGGCAATCAGAGTCTCAGAAACTCTGTCTCATGGTTTTGGCCATTATACAACTTTAAATTATTTGATTCATAGATGCACATTATTTAATTTATACCTATAATGGATTGTTGATAAATACAAGAAACATAATGAAGCTTGATGTTGAAGTATAAGTTAATGACAATAATTCAGAAAACTCACCTCAAGATGATCTTACCAAATTTTTAAGTGTCATTCAGCTAATCAAAACTCTTATATGGCACATTAAGCATTCTCTGTATCAAGAGAGAAAATTTGTCATGATTATATTTAACAATATGTTATTTTTAGAGTGCTACATTTGGGTTTCAAATCAAGCAAAGTATAATATCAATTTAAAAAATTTATTTATGATAGATATATGTAACTTAAAGCAAATTAAATAACATGTTACTTGAATGTAAAAATGTCCTTTTATATTATAAAATATTAACGATATTATAAAAATGACTCAAATACAATATTTAATAATACAGTGATCAAAATTTTAAACTTGTAATCATTTATTCATAATATTTTATACAAAAATGAAAAAATAATTTAAAAAACTTATTCAGGAGTCACAATGAAATATGTGTATCTCCTTGTAAAAACCTTCCATAAATCAAAAATAATTAGAAAATGATTGGTCAGTTCCCTCCATGGGCGTTAGATTATTATCTCATTTTCACTGTGCAATGTGTTCCTCTTTCAGAGGCATTATTCCGTAGGATGCCAAAATGGTGCATAAGAGATTTAGTGTATCCACCGAAGGTGGTGCTGGCACATATGTGATGCGTAGGGAAACAAATCTAAATCCCTAATGTGTCTGTTTTTGAGGACAAATTGTTCCCCCATTTATGATAGGGAACAATGCCATTTTCCACTGGGGAGTTGGGAGTTGAGCACTGGAGTAACCAAATTAGATTTGGTGAGTGGAAGTCCACGTCATGAAGTCTATGTATATTCTCTATCCTGGCCATTATGGCCTTATAAATTATCTATCTATCTATCTATCATCTATATCTATCTACCTATCTATCTATCTATTTATTTCAGAGTATCATGGGGGTACAAATGCTTTGGTTACATAAATTACCTTTGCACTGCCCGAGTCAGAGTTACAAGCGTGCATTATGGCCTTATAATTTATTAGTCCATTTAGCAAGGAATGGGCTAGCCAGAGAAGGAGGGTGATTAAGAACAACAAAATAGTTCTCCTGACTCTCTGGTTATTAATCTCATCTGCAGTGAAGAATTTCTATGAGAACTTATGTATGGCACAGATATTTTCAGGCTCTAGGCCCTTTTAGAATAGGCCACTATGAAATGACAGATCCTTCCCTGTTTTTGTGGAACTCACCATGTAGGCCTTACTAAAACATGGAAAATACTTTCTACTTATTTCCAGGATTTATCAGCATAACATTGTCAATGCAGTGGCCTGGTGTGAAGTCTGGAGGGATTGCAAAATGGTTAAGGCCCCTGTAAATTAAAGGGTGCCAAATGATATTACAAAAGTGAAAGTAATCATATCTCTCAGGCAGGAACAAGTGACAAATTGTTTTCATGTTCTCTATGCATTACAACTAAAAAGAATACACTGAGTGCATATTTCAGTGAAGAACTCTGTACCAATGCCAGTGGATTTTCAGGCTGGTAAACAAAGCCTTAGGGGACACAATAACTTCCTTCAAGTCAAGTTTCCTGGGTCATCTCCATCACTACCTTCTGAATGGCATTTTCTGTTTGTCGATGACTCACGTAAGCTACGATCCTCAAACTGAAGGCCAAGTCCCTACTGTGGCCTCCTCAGTGCAAAGTAGAGAAGGATAGGAGGTGAGAGACCTATATAGGGAAAACTACAGAACACTGAGGAAGGAAATAGCAGAGGATGTAAACAGATGGAAACCATACCATGCTCATGGATTGGCAGAATCACCATGTTAAAATGTCTATAATACCCAAGGTGATCTTACAGATTCAATGCAATCCCTATTAAAATACCAACATCATTTTTTGCCAATCTAGAAAAAATAATTCTACGCTTTGTATGGAACCGGAGAAGACCCTGTACAGCCCTTGCACACTATTATTTCTATCAATACCTTTAGGCCTTTGTGTATAAATGTGTGTTCATGTGTATGTGTGAACCCTGACACACTGTAATCTAGACTCATATGGAACCTGCTATCAATCAATTCTCCTAAGTGTTTTTTACACAGGTTTCTGCTAAGCCAAATCTTCATATCCTCTACCTTTATACCTGATTACTTAGATGTTACTGTTTGTCCCCATTAGGTTCCATCTCAATGAGTTCTACCTCTTCCTCTAGGGATAGCAATAATTCCACTCATGTGTCAATTCTATGTCAGTTATGATTAGTTGGTAGCAGCTGCCTAGAGTGCTCTGAAAAGATTATGAGCCCCCCTGCCCCAAAACAATACATTGAGTAAAAACTAATTAGAATCAACATACTTCCATCTTTCAAATATTCTATGGTGATGCTAGTATCTTCAATTCCACCCAGAATGCAACTTGGCCTCTAATTGGCTATTATAGCAGGCAGGGTAGGATTGATTGACTTTTCTTTGTCACACTCTACCTCAAAAGCCATTTCTTCATGAGTCATAGTCCCATTGCAGGAGACTTCCTTCATCCCAGAGCCTGTGGTCTGGGAAATGAACAGGAGGCTCTCAATATTCTCCTCACACTCTAGTGTACTGGCCAGAGTCAGTTTTCTCTCCATTTGTCTGAGTTCTTTTTTGTTTACATTTTTTTTTTTTGTTTTTTGGATTATAAACATCAATGGAGGTCTTATCTGTTGATTTATTTCTGAGAACTTCATGGAGAAAGAGAAAAACTCCACGTGTAAGGATTTTCAAAGACACCTGATTACTGCACAAGCTTATGCCCAGTTTACTTCAAGTGGTTCTGTACTGCCACCTGGGCCCACCTAACCCCAAGACTTTTCCTATCCCATTTTGATTTTAGCTGTTCCCCAAATCATTGCACATCAGGAAAAAAATCATAAAATTATCCAGGAGAATTCATTTTCAATATTCCCTCCTTTCTTTGCTAGTCTCTTCCTAAACGCATCAGAAAAGTTTTCATACACATATGTATGTTTATATAAAAACACGTTTGTATAAAATATATATGTTTACATAAATATATTTGTTTATATAAAAATTTATATATGTTGATACATAAATTTATATATAATATATAAATATATTATAAAATATAAAAAATATATAATATATATAAAATATATAAATATTTATAAAATAAATTTAAAATATTTATAAAATAACTTCATATGTATATATAATGAAAAGATCAATGGCATGAGCAGGACACATATGATAGCTATAATCTAATATTCTTATCCTCTGTAATCTTTGAATGTCTTCTGCTATGTTTGGCCCAGGATTTCAGGACTTTTGTGCTGCCTGGGCCAGGACTGGTCTTAAGTTCCATTAACCAACCTAGAACATTTTCAGAACTATGTGCTTTCAGAACTATTATATAAGTCTGTCTGATATAGCATTATTTGAATGCGTTATCACTGGTGAGTATACCCATTACAAATCAGTACATGTCTGTAGTCCTTTCCAGTTTGGACTACTTTCTTCTCTTATCTGATTCTGTGTATCACCTTCTCGGGTATTCATTCTAGACATTGCTGAAATGACAGTGAAGGGCAAGACATAGCAGCGATTGCTATATTAATTCAGAGATGTAACAGAAGCAGCAAGACATGTAGAATAGAAATTATTTCATAGGGTCTTAGGGAGTCATAGTGCTCCAGTTCTTCTTGGTCCTCTGGACTACCCACATCATATGGGTCAAGAACTCAGTTTTCATCAAAGCTGTAATTTTCATATAATAAATAGGTAGAGGTTACGAAATTAATAGGCATCTTAACTTATCAGTCTGCAAAATGAATTTCTTAGAGTGATTATTAATATTTTCAGCTGAGTGAATACAGGCAGTAAGAATCACTTACCACAGTCATAGTAAATGATTTTACTTTCAATCCACATTTTGAGCCAAAGCCTGAGGTATCTCATCTGTCTTTCTCTCACTCTAAATTATCCAATGTCATCAGAAGCGAATATCTCAGCATGTGGCTCTGAATTTTTCCATTCTCTTAAAACCCTAATGTTGCAGCCACGGCTTGGTCCTTCAGAACCTGTCTCAGTGGTTTCTTGGTTGTTCAGCCCCTTTCTCAGCCCTGATAAGGTTTGTGTTTTTTCTTTTTCTTTGATTAAATGTTCCTGCTTTATTTATCCCATTGTTATTTTCAGAGAATAAACTCTAAGTTTTGTTGATCAAAATCTACTCTTTTCCTTTCTATTTTATTAATTTCACTTTATCTTTATGCATTTCTTCTACCATTTATATTTATTTGATATTTTGTAGTTTTATCAACTTTTTGCATTTAAGTCATTTACATTCGGTCATATTTGAAATATACTTAAGGCCATATCTTTTGATATCCTTTTGACCACATCCCATAGATTTTGAAATATAGTGCTCTTATTTCACTTACTAATTTCTAAAGAGTCTATGATTTAACTTAAATTTTTGATAAACCCAAGATTAGTTTAAAGCACTTTTAAATATTTATCCATGAATAACTTTTTTGCCAGTTCTTTTGTTATTAAATGCTAGTTTTGTGGTATTTTGATCGGTCACAAAACTATTCTAATGAGTTGGGCCATAAACTATTGTTTCCCATCTGCACAGAGAGAGGGCATTTGCTCCGGGACATAAATCAATGTTCCTTTTCCTGCAAAATGAATATTTTGATTTAAAAAAGAAAATGAATTGAAAAAGAAAAAAAAGCTGAATTAAACTGTGTGCTCAGTGACATAATGGATTTTCATTCTGGCATACGAAGCTCCTTCATTCTCCTGGTGACAGTTTGTAGACCAGCACTGGTTTGGGAACCACACTTTGAAACCATTCAGGGTATTGCCCTAAAATATTGCATTTCATTAGTCAATTTTATAAATATTTCAATGGTATGTGAGAAAAATAAGTATTCGGGGTATGGCACAAAATATTATAAACCTAATAACTCAAGTTTACTTATCATGTTATCAAATCCTCTGTGTTCTTATTCTTTCGTCTATTTGATCTGTAAGTTTCTGTAGAAGTAATGTTAAAGCTTTCCCTATCATTGTGGACATGATAATTTCTCTTCATATTCATAATACTGTGGCTCATGCCTATAATCCCAGTTACTCAGGAGGAGGAGGTGGGAGGATCACTTGAGGCCAGGAGTTCAAGACCAACCTGGGCAACATAATGAGACTCTGTCTCTTAAAAAAATAAAATAATAATAAAAAAAAGGCAGGCGTGGTGGCACATGCCTGTAGTCCCAGCTACTCAGGAGTCAGAGGCAAAGGATTCCTTGAGCCCAGGAGTTTGAGGCTACAGTGAGCTATGATCACACACACACACACACACACACACACACCCACACACACACATATAGAAGACATGCAAAAAATGTCAAATCACTTATGACGGAAGGAAAAATCAGGCCAACCTCAAATTTCTCTAAAGCCTTACACAATGATGAGAGATGGTAGAGTAGTCCCTGATCTGATCCAAAAAGTTACCCCATCTAAATTATTGTTTCAATATAAAGGCCAAAGAAAAATATTTTTGTGTTTTGCTTTTATGTTTTTAATGCACGCAAATACTCAAAAATACATTTGTAATACAATAAACTAAAATTGGACAGTGGAGGAGAGGGCAGTAAAAAGGATGAAGAGGAAATACACTGTTTTCATCATTACTCATGATAGGTAACTATTAGATGCTCTCTAAGAAAATAGAGTTTTACTGGTATTATACAAAGGAGTAGGTATAAAGGAATGCACTGTAGCAAAATAACACTTCAAATTATCACAAGAAAGACACATTCAAAACAAAGAAATGAAAACAGACTCCACATTGGGGAAAACCCTCAGATTTTAATATATAGTATAATGGCAGAATCAAAACTCAAATTGTACATGTCAATAAATATAAACAGGCCAATCTTATTCATTCAAAAGAAGAGGGTCACGTTAGATCACAAAGCAACACTCAATTCTAATACAAAGTGATTCAGAAAGGCTGAAAATGAAAAGAAGGGCAGTTACGTTAGGCAAATTCAAGCAAAAAGAATATCAGAGATGGCTAAATTCAGAGCCAAAAGCATTAAACAAAAACAAAAAAAGTACACATTGTAATACTCAAGGTCGTGCAATTTACAGTAAAGAAAAATGTTTACAAATATACTTTCATTAACTAACATAGCATGAACATTCATAAATAAAAAATTACAGAAGACATGAGAAGAAATATATATTAAAATGGGAAGCTTTAAATCACATTTCTCGCTTCACAATCAAGTGGACAAAAGATAGCTAAATATACAGAAGTTCTCAATCTCAAAAATAAGATCAAATTGATATATACCAAACTGTAGCCTGAAAAGAGTCAAATTTTCACTCAAGCTCTCATGGAATAGTAACAAAATTTGACCATACATTATTCCATAAACAAAATAATAATACATTTCAGAAAAAGTAGAAAGGGAACAAAACAACATTTTCTAATCATAAGTCAATAAAAGAAGACATTAAATTATAAACTAAGGAAATAAGAATCATAAAATTTGGGAGGGCATAAACAATCTAGCTCTTAAACAAAATTCCCCAATGACTCTATTGGACAACTCAGAAAAGCTCCAAACGTTAATTGCAGAATACATACAAATTTAACAATAATATTAGAATTTCATTATAACTTTTGGAATACTTCTGAAGCAGTGTTCAGAGAAACATTCATAATCTCAAAATATATGTTAATAAATAAGAAATAATAAAAATAAATATATTACCCATATATCTCAAGAAATTATTAAGAACCTAATAAAATGATTCTATGAAGAACAAAATGAAGGAATTAATAAGGATGAAAGCAAAAATTAATGATTTAGAGAACAGAGAAATGATACATAAAACATAAGTAAATGAAAGCTGTGCCTTTGAAAAATTAGTAAAACAGAAAAACCAATAGCTAATTTGTATCAGTCAGGGTTGTGCTAAAGAAACATAATGGCTTATGTGATTATGGAGCTGCCTAGGGAAGTCCAAAATCCATGGAGCAGGATATTAGGAAGGGTAGGCTGAAGCTGTTGCATTAGCTAAAGCTTATGCAGTTCATGGCAGACTTCTTTCTTCTGAGAAACCTCTGCTCTGCTATTAAGGCCTACTGATTGAATCGCACCCACTCCACATTATCTAGGAAAATCTTCCTAAAGTACACTGATTATAGCCTTAAGATATCTTCACAGCAACACCTAGATTAGTGTTTGATTGAATAACTAGGGGCTATAGTTGACCATTACCTAATCTAATCAAGAAGGCAGAAAGGTAGCACAAATTTCTTGCATAATAAAAGATGATTGAGGAAATTATCACAGATTAAAAGAAAATTAGAAGAACCATAACGGATTGTTTTCAACTCTATTCCAATAAATTTGAAAACATTGAAGAAATGGATAATTTTTTAGGAATATATAAATCTTCAAAACTGATTCCAGAAAAAGTAGAAAAGTCAGAACATCAATTTCCATCAAAGACCTAAACATTTTTCTATGTGTTAATCCTTCAAGGCAACATATCATTACAAAACAGATAATTTAATTGGCTTTAATTCTTCTATAGCACTGCTGTAAACTAGAACTTTATGTGATGATAGTCATATTCTAATTGCATTGACCAGTGTGGTAGTCACGTACATGTGGCTATTGATCACTTGGATGCAGCTAGTTCTATTGAGAGACTGAATTTCAATTTTATTTAATTTTAATTAATTTAATTTAAATAGCCACATGTCGCTGTTGGCTACCATACTGGACAGTGCGGTTTTAGAGTATGTACAAGAAGGAGACCTTCCAAATTCTTTTATTAAATAAACGTAAAGTTTAAGTCTAATAAAGATTAAGCATTAAAACCACAGATCAATGGCATTTATAAAATTGATGCAAACACTCTAAATAAAATTAGCCAATAGAAGCTAGCAGCACTTTGAAAGCAAGGATTATGTGATGTCTATTCTAGGCATTCAAAGTGGTTCGAAAAGAGGAGATGTATTGATATAATTAATCATATTAAAAGATTGTCTTCGTCAGTTTGGATACCACAGACTGGGTGATTTAAACGACAAATTTTTTTTACAGTTCTGGAAACTGGAAGTTCAAAATCAAAGTGCCAGCATGGCTGGGGTCTTGGGAAGGCCCTCTTCCTGGTTTACAGGTGGTGGAAAAAGAGAGGGCTAGCTCTCTTCTTCTTCTTATAAAGGCACTAATCCCTTCATGGGGGCTCCACTCTCATGACATAATTACCTGCAAAAGACCCTGCCTCCTAACACCTTCCTATTGGGGGTTAGGGCATCAACACATGAATTTTGGGAGCACACAAACATGTAGTTCATAAGAGAGATTAACAGCAAAAACATACTCAGAGAATTTCTACTATCATGAAAATTTTTGAACATTATAGAGATACTAGCCAACATCATTGGGAAAGAAAAAGAGAGGGAGATAGGAAGAGAGGGAGAGAGAGGGGGGATATTTGAATTTTTTTTTGGAAAACCCAAAAAATTCAACTGAAAATTTATTCAAATGATAAGAAAATTTAGAAAGGTGGCTCTATATAAAATTAAGGTAAGAAGAAAGCAACAACCTTCATCTATACAAATAACAACCAGTTAAAAGGTATGATGAGAAGGAATTCAATTATAGCAACAATAACAAGTAAATTCTAAGAATAATGTAAAGAAATGTGCAGGGTCTGGTTGAAGAAAACTCTATAACCTCCTGAGGGTCATGAACGGATACTTGAAGGGATGGAGAAGGATATCATTTTCTGGGATGGGATTATGCAAGTTAATCCATGAATTTAGTGTCATTTTATTAAATCACCAATAGGACTTTCCTTTTGCAACAAGGCAAGCTGATTCTAAAGTTCATACAGAAAAACTCAAAAGCAAGAATGGCTAGGCAAATTTCTACTATTAAAATAAAGCTATATAAATTAAAATAGTATTATAGTATTATACTGGCACATAAATAGATAGCCCAATGTATCAGAATGGAGTCCAGATATGGACCCAAATGCATACGGGAATTTAGGGTCTGATGAAGGCATCACATCAAAACAGTAGAGAAAAGGAAGAGTATTCAGACATCTGGGTAACCATTTGGAAAAAAATGTTACATCATACATACCTAACATCCTAGACCAAAATGGTTTCCAAGTGGATTAAATATTTAAATGCTATAAAAAAGCTATAAATGATTATAAAAATTAAGGGAGTCTTTAAGACTAATTCTGGCTAGAAGAAGGCTTATCTAAGCATGCCATAAAATACAACAGTCACGATGTCATGAAAATACTGATAAATTCAACTATGTTAAACATTCTTTATGACAAAAACAAAGTCAAAAGACAATTGATCTAGGAAAAATATTTACAAGTCATATGTCAAAGGACTGAGTTTTGTATTATATAGGTGGTTTTTACATTTTGTTTTGGGACAGACCAGTAGTCCATTAGAAATACAGGCAAAAGGCATGAATAAATAGTTCAGAGGAAAGGACATACAAGCAGCTCATAAACTCATAAAAAGATGTGCAACTGTTTTTTTATAATTAGAAAAATGCAAATTAAAACTTCATTGCAATGCTAATTTTCATCAATCAGATTGACAAAGATCAGAAAGTTTGAAAACACAGCGAGTTGGCAAGTGTGTGGAGAAAGGGATACTTGTTTATTGCTGTAGGAGAGTAAATTGCTGCACTCTCTACAGCCACTGGGTTTGTGTTTAGAGATTTTATGACATCAATTTGAGGAGAATGGTTGGAGAGGAATCCAGATTTCAGGATATAAAGGAGATAGAGCTCTGTGTCTACACCTCACAGCACAATACTACTTTGATGCTAGCGTTGTATTATAATATAGCATTGTGCAATGGGGTATAAACAGTCTGTATCACACAATAGTGATCTACAAATACCTACTATAACTTGTACTGTTGGCTGTTAATTTCCTTAGTTCTCATGAAAAACCTATTTCTTTAATTCATTCCTTCATTTATTTATTCATACGATCACTATTTACACTGTGCTAGGTCCTAGGAACTCTTCAATTCTGCACCTGTATTCTAATTCTTGCCTGAGGCATAGCTTGTTTTGACCTGCCTACTGTAGACACAATGGCCTGCTCTCACACTCATCAATATTGATTTGCTATTTCACCTCTGGCCTTATGAACCAGGGTATTGGGTTAGTCTCCATCTTTCTTCTTGTCTTATTCCTGTGGGACCTACCAGCTGGGATTATTGTCCACTATGTCTCCAGTGACGTGAAACAGTGCAGTGACATTATGCCTGAGACACTATGGGGCATCTGCTGTCCCAATCACAGGGTGTTAATTTAAAAACAAATATGAATTGATTGCCTCCTAGGGCACAGAGGTGGAGATACAGCAGTTAACAAATTTATCTGTTGTACTGTAATGGACATGTGAAAAGTTTCCACTGTTTGGCTATTATAATTATTTTTTATCAACATTATTGCATACATCTCTTGGCTAAA
>RJWJ010026274.1:0-23144 GCA_004363605.1 Indri indri
AGGACAATGAGGTGCCTTGGCTTGTTTGCAAGACCCCAGGCCCTTGGCTATCTGCCATAAAGCTGTCTGTCATGAGGAATAGTTCTGTTTGTTCAACAGGCCGTGTCCGGACCTGTTGACCTCTGGCCCCAAGGAGAGCACATCCAGTTTCGCTGACTCTGGGCTTAAGCCAATTTTTGCCCAGGGACGGTCCCTACACCTGTCCCAGAGAGAGTTATTTCTGAATAGAGCATCTAGACCATTTTGGCTTGACAGTGCTAACATAAAAACCATTGCCAAATGAGAAGTTAGGAGGATCTCAAACTATTGATAAATGCACTATAGACACTGGCACGCAAAATTATCTAAGAAAATGAAGGCTGTCTTGATGGAGCAAAGTAAGAGGGATCAAACTCCTAGAAAGAAGGGTTACTAAAGCATTAGTCACAGAGTTCATACATTGCAGGACACTGTAGAGATAGAGGGAAATCTCAGCTCTTCTTGCAGAGTTAATTTATGGTACTACTGTTAACTTAAAAAACATGAGATCTATATATTTGGAGGGAAGATTTTATTTCTTCTAACGAGTTACACCAGGCAAGGTGGCTATTCTTACAGGCTGGGAAGCCGAGCCTCCAGCAGAGCCCAGAAGCAGGCACTTCTAGGAAGGGAGGGGAAGACAGGAGTTTAAACTGAAAGGTTTGGCCAAGTGCACATATTCAGTAGGTTAGAGGAGGAGCTATGAATACTCATGAAGGTGGTCCTAACATATGCATATAGAATAAACATGCATCCCATGTTCGCCTAGGGGTGGAGACTTAACATTTAAATGTGTTATAATGTTATAAGTAGGTCCTATATGTCAAAAGGTCTTTTCAGGGCACAAAGCACTCAAATGTGTATCCTCTGTAAACCGGCCAGAACCAGTCCATGGTCTGTGGTCTTATGAAATCAGTCTCTTGTCCAACCGAAACTGTGGTTATGGCTTATGGAACAGGGGGCGGGGTCAGCATCTGGCAGTGGATAAGCTGGAATCGTTTTAATATATCTTGAGGCATGTTTAGCTGCTAGAGAAAAGGAAAAACCTTGTGGCAGTTAGAACCTACTTTATTCTTTAAGTGTAGGGATGTGTGATTTAACCTTTGCCCGACATGGCCGTAGGTCCTGTTTATAATTTGGTATCTTATTGCCACAAAGTCCATTCTGTCAGTCTTATGATAGCTATTTTCATGTTAATGCTGGTCAGTTGTGTCTAAATTGCAAAAGTGAGGGAGTTATAATTGGGCATGTCCAACATCCTATCCCGTCATGGCTGGGAGCTCAATTTTAAGATGTTTCGGGGGTCCTCTTGGCCAAGAAGGGGTCCATTCGGTAGGTTGGGTGGCTTAGGATTTTATTTTTAGTTTACACTACATGCATTATTTTAACTTTGAAAAGCTGATTTGTTTGTTTTTGGGGGAAGAAGGAGGCAGAAAATTTGAGATGACAGTAAATGCAGCAGAGGAGAGAGAAAAACTGCAAAGAGTGGACAAAAGCGTTTGAAAAGTAGAGCAGTCTATGGGGATTTAATGGAGAGGGACCAACTCAAAAGCTTCTAAGTGCATTAGTGTGTTGATTAAAGCAGTTCTCAAACCTGGCTCAATGCAGAAGCTCTAAGGGATGTTCAGGAAATACTGATTCCTATGCCACTAGCTTTTGGTATTTAGACCCCAACTCCAGGAGTTGGGGTTTAGAAAGTGTTTACCCCTATTTTAAAGCACACAGTTCTAGATTCTCAAATCTGTAATCAGCTGAAAAGGAACTGGAATGGACTGCCTCCTCTATACTGGAACTTGCAACTAAGAGTGGCAGGGATATATCTTGATACTTTTGGTAGTTTCTGGTGATTTCCCTCATTCTCTTCTTCCTCACAGTCCTGCTCTTCCCCCAGTTGACACCAAAGTGGGAGAAAATTTCAAACCTTAATTGCTGGAGCTAATGTTTCTTCTCCCAGAGGTTAGGGGAGGGGCGGGGGCAGGGCAGAGAGACCAACCTCACAGAATAAGGTCTGAGAAGAGGGACAGATGAGGAATCCTTGAAGCAAGAGGGAAAAGAAAAGGAGAACCATCCCTGGTGCGGACCAGGGAAGGAGTGGAAGGACCTTGAGTAGGAGCTGTCCTGGAGGAGAGCCAGAGAACCCATTGCCTACACCCGTGCTGTCTAGGATAGGGCCATTTGCCACCTGTGGCCATTTAAATTTAAATTAAACAATATTAAATAAAATGTAAAATTCCATTTGTCAGCCACAGTAGCCACTTTTCTTTCTTTCTTTCTCTCTCTTTCTTTCCTTCCTTCCTTCCTTCCTCTCTCCCTCTTTCTCTTCCTTCCTTTTTCTTTCTTTTTAAAAATCATTTCTCACCCAAAAAAGTAGCCACATTTCAAGCACTCAACAGCCACATGTAGCTAGTGGCCACTAAAAGAGTTAAAAATATCACCTGGCATATTGACTATTTAAGTTAGACACTTGAAAAACAATAAGTCAAGAAGATCACTTTGACCTTCCTTTTTTTTTTTTTTTTTTTAAACATACAGCATACACACTAGACACTTTGATGTTCTTGTTGCTTAAAAGCAAGAGATGAAATTCCCATGAGAAAAGTGTCCTCCCTATACTGGAAAAAAAGCAATATTTTGACTATGGAAAAACCAAAGTGCCAAAATATTTAAAGAGATTTATTCTGAACCAATATGAGTTCCTGCAGCCTGAGGAAACACAGTTTCAGGGGATCCTGAGAAAGTGCACCAAGGTGGTTGGGCTATGGTTTGGTTTTATACATTTCAGGGAGATGGGAAATGCAGGTAAAATCATAAATCAATACATGGGGGGTATACATTGGTTTGGCCTAAAAAGGTGGGACATCTCAAAGTGGGGGCTTACAATTTATAGGTGGGTTTAGGGATTCTTTAGTTGGCAATTGGTTGAAAGAGTTAAGCTTTGTTTAAAGACTTGGGGTCAGTAGAAAGGAATGCTTAAGCTAAGGGGGTCTGTTATCATTCAAGTAATGCCATGCCAGAGTCAGATTGGAAAGCAAGCTACAATATACTGGGTGATAAGATCTATTTAACAAGATCGTATGGCTTATAAGGCATGACTTTCCCCAGGTTCCTTAGAAAGGAATTTGAGCAAGGGAAAAAAGTCAAGAGTTCAGTCCTCAATTCTTATCATCAAAGAAAGGAAGTTAAGGCCAAGAGAATTCTGTACAAAGAAACCCTGTTAATCTAACCCTTATCTTCTTAGACACTTCTCTACCCAATTAACTACCATAGCCCAAGCCTCTTTGCCTTATCACATTTTCACAGTTTGTTATTCTTTGTCCAATTCAATATATAAGTAGTAGACTCTAACTGCTTCTTTGGGCTTTTCTTTCATTGTGAGGGCTCCCAAGCCACGTCAAACTAATATTAAATGCATATGTATTCTTTTCTCCTGTTAATCTATCTTATGTCGATTTAAATCTTGGACTCAGACAGGACCCAATAAGGATGGAGGTGGAGTCTTGCCTCCCTACGCTACCACATTGGACTGCACAGATAGAGAACATTTTTATTATTGCACAGTCCCAGTGGATGGCACTGGCCTGAGCACTTCTTGCCTTTCAGCAGCTCTGGACGTGTGTAAGAACAAAGGAAAAAGGCTTCAGGAAATTTTTGAGAAGATGGAGCAGGAAAGGAGGAGCCTGCACCCTGAATAAGGCAGAACCAACAGAACCTGCTGGCCTTTCCCTGTGAGCAGATGGACACCTGGACACTCAGACTTCCACACACAGGAAACTGGACTGGAGTGTCTAGTGTCCATCCACTTCTCCCAATAAATGGCCCACCAAGGCAGGGCTGAAGCCATTTGAGAACACCAGCTCCAAGAGAGACAGGGTCAGAGAAGGACCCACATGGAGAAAAGGTGAGGTTATCTGTATGTGTTCATAGAAGGGGAGAGCACACCAGGCAAAGATCTATATCGAAATTTATGAGACATCCTTCCTGCTTCACTGAAGCAAATTGAGAAGCCTTGTGCACATTGAAGGGAAGGAGAATTAGATGCCATCTCTTGATGGGAAGGGTCTGCAAGGATTTGCAGACATTTTAAAACCAGCCCATTTAGGTTAGGTAGTCAGTCCTCACCTTGGTCCACTCTCGTTGCATTGACAAAGTTACAAAGCTGGAGCCCCTGGGCCGAGAAGCAGCCCTCACCTCACATGGCCCTGCTGCCCTGAGGGGCCCTGTCCACATCTTCAGCTCCCTCCTCCAGTGACAGCTCAGCCTTGGTCCTACCTGCAGTGGTACAAGTGGCTCTGAGTGAGACAGTGTGCCCTGCTTCAGCAGACAGGGAAGAAAGGGCTCCATGCCAGCAGGCTCTTCATCCCAAATCATTCAAGGGATGCTTTAACGAAAATAAATGTCCTCCATCTCTGTGGATGAGGTTGTGCAACTTTAAGGGCAGAATTAAATTGTTCTATTTGCAGTGGTTCTTTTCATTTTCCTCACGCACTTGGAAAATCCAAGAGCATTTGAATGACAAATTTCAGAGGGATAATTAGATAAGTATCTTTTATTAATTTTAAATAAGTTTTTGAATCATTAGTTTATATGAGTGTGTTTGTGTGTGTGGAGGCGGTGACATTTCACATTGTGTCAAAATTGTTACAAATTTTCTCAAATGTAGCTTTGTTAATCTTCTTTAATATTTTCTTAAAAAATTACTCTATAAAATTTAGACCAAAAAATTAGAAAAGGCAAATATACACAAATATCTGTTAAGGGAAACAAAAAATGGTAAATTAAGTTAATATAGATGCTTATGAGAAAATACATATAATTTTCATTATTTAATGTTATTTTTTTTGTTAGTTGATGTGAAAGTCTACAAACAAGATTTGAAATTAACTTGATGCTTTCAAATATGGCACATGGGCATAAAACAAAGATGGTAACTTTCATTCATATGATATATTCTAAGACATTTCTCGTCTATGCTTGGCGAAATTCTCCAAGTTATGGCTCTGAGCTGTAGATACAATTACTTACAGGAAAAAATGGTTTATTTTCCACATACCCTTTGAATTCCTTTTATACTATTATTTAATGTTGAGAGACATTTTAGGAAAAAAGATATTCACTCATAATTCTACCTATCCAATGAGACCGTTTTCATGTTTTTTATATATATAATATGTGTGTGTATGTTTCTATCTAATCTTTATCCATCTAACTTACAAATATGTACATATTATTAGGATGTATGTTTATAGTTTGTATTTTTTGTTTATGAGACATGTTTTCCGTGTTGCTATAAGTCTTTATAATTGATTGTTAATGGGCAATAATTGAATGAATCACATTTTATGTAACCTTTTCCCACTGTGGCATATGAGTTGCTTCAAATTTGGCTCGTCTGGAGATATTCAGGTCTGTCCTGAGAAGTGAGAGAGTTTTTCCATAACCAGACCACACGGCCCAGGCCTGCTTAGCGGATGGTGCCAGTGTCTCCTCCTCATCAGTCGGGAGGAACTGAGTCTTCACAACTACTCTGCATGGCAGTAACTGGCTTTGAAAATCCAGTCAGTCATTTTTATTTATGGATTCCACATTTGCAAATTTGCCTACTTGCTAAAATTTACTTGTAATCCTAAAATGAATATTTGTGGTGCTTTCATGGTCATTCATGGACACTCCTGGAGTGGCAAAAAATGTGTGAGTGGTCTGACACATATGTTCCCCGCTGCGGTCAATACGGTGACACTCTGCCTTCTTGGTCCAGCTCTCACACTGTTAAGTGTCCTTTTTTCAGGCTATTTAGTGCCACGTTTTTGCCTTTTTGTGCTTTTTTTGTTGGTGAGCTTGCTTTTTAAAATGGCCGCCAAGCATAGTGCTGAATGCTGTCTGGTGTCCCTAAGCACAGAAGGCTGCCATGTGCCTGATAGAGCAAATGTGTGTTAGATAAACTTCATTCAGGCATGCATTATAGTGCTGTGAGCCACAGGTGTGAGGTTAACAAAGCAAGAATATATATTGAAGAAGTTACCTTTAAACAGAAGCACACGTAAAATGAGGTTATGTCTTGATCAATTGACAAAAATGTTGTAACCAGAGACTTGCATGAACCATACCTTGTGTTTTTCCCGGGCACAGTGGTTCAGCATTCATTAATTCTGTGTTTGCAGATACTTTATAGAAGATAACTACTGCGAATACGAGAATCCACTGCACATTGGGAAGGTTATTTGGATAAGGAAAATGAAATAAAGCCAGATCATAGAATCTCCCTTTCCCAATCCCTAAAAGAAATGTACAAAAACTAGCAACTCTTGCAGAGAATTAAGACAGAGGGTAACATTTTTGTGTTGGGTAATTTCTGTTTGCCTCTCAGTCCCACTCACTACCTTTATTAGATGGTTAATTTTATGTGTCAACTTGTCTGGGCCATGGCATGCCCAGATATCTGGCTAGACATTATTTTTGGGTGGATCTGTGAAGGTGTTTCTGGAAAAGGTTAGCGCTTGAATCATGGACTGAGTAAAGCAGATGGCCCTTCCTAATGTGGGTGGGCAGCACCCAATCCAATCCACTGAGGCTCTTAATTGAACAGAAAGGTGAAAGATGGTTGAATTAACTCTGCCTGGCTCTCTGAACTGACATCAGTCTTCCCTTTCCTTCAGCACTCCTGGTAATTAGGCCTTCAGACTCAGAGCAGAAATCTACTCCTCTTAGGACTTCCAACTGCACCACTGGCTTTCCTGGGTCTCCAGCTTGCAGATGGCAGATTGTGAACTTCTCAGCCTCCATAATTGTGTGAGCCAACCTCTTATAATAAATCTCTTCATACATATATATATATATGTATATGAATACGTATATATGAATGTGTGTGTATATATGTTTCCTGTATATATATATGTGTATATATATGAATACATATATATGCATGTGTGTGTATATATGTTTCCTGTATGTTCTGTTTCTGTGGAGAAGCCTGACAAATACACCTTCTTCATGATGCTCTCTGCTCCAGGACGCTGGCCAGTATAGACTACATCAGTGGGGCTCCTGTGCTCTATAACTTCTGACTGTGTTTGGCCAAGAAGGTGCCCAGGCATGAGGTGGAGGATGGAAGGTGAGTGAGAGCTCACTCCCCTGTTCCCTCCACAAGGGGGTCAGCTGATGGTCCCTGACTCCTTCTAGATTGTTCTTCTCATCCTTCGGGCTTAGGACAGCTAGGATGGCTACTGAGAGCTGCAGACGATTGCCATGTGCCCTGTGGTTCCCACGCACCTGCACCACCATGCTTAACCCTATATATAAGCCATTGTGAGCTCTCGCATTTTGAATGTGGCTGTGTTGACTGCGGAGCCCCTGACTGATGTGCTCCGCAATTCATGTGTGAGGCCAGTATAACCTTGAGACCCAAACCAGAAAAGAACAATATGAGAAAGAACAATCACAGGTCAGTTTCACTCTTGAACATAGATACAAAAATTCTGAACAAAACATTAACAAACATACCATGCACAAAAAGCTAGATGGATTATGGACATACATGAGAAATGCTAAACATAAAAACTTTCAGAAGAAAATACAGGAAAGTAGCTTTATGACCTTGATTTCCTAAATGAGACATTAAAAATGTAAGCCAAAAGAGAGAAAATCAATACACTCTCTCCATTAAGGTTATGATTTTTTCACCAACATACATAAATAAAATGAAAAGACAAGCCACAACCAGAAAAAGATGTTGTAACACATATACTCAAAAAAGACTTTATTAAGGGTAAAGAAATCCTACAAATCAATGGAAGACAAACAACCAGATAGACAAATGGGCAAAGGACTTGAAGACTTAAAGATTTCAGCAAACCCTTGACCCTCTTCAGCTTTTAGTTGCTCATTGCTTCAGGGGGACAGTCATCTGCCCACAGAAAAACAGGAAGATAGCAGGAGAAAGCGGGAGCAGGAGTGCCGCAGCCTGCAGAACCCGCCTGCGTTTTATTTGCTTTCAAAATGGGACCCGATGTCTATTTAAATGGAGTGTCTGGTCAGGAGCTGGCAAATCAATATTGCATTGTGGAAAACATCTGCAGAAAGGAGCCCAAAGGCTGGATAGGAGGATGACTTGCCAACCTGCCTCTCCACCGGGAAGGTGACCTGCCAGGAAGATGGTGTCCTTGTCCATCTCACATCCCCAGGTGGAAGTCTTACACACAGGGAGAAGATACAGCCTCTGTGACACCCTCCGACTTTCAGAGCCTTGTGATCGCTCAGGTTTCTCAGTCTGGAAAGAGAAACTGTACACCGAGGCTCTTTGGAGCAATGCCAGTTCACAGCCATCTGTGGCACCGCCTTGTTGTTGCTGACATCCTGCTGCTGGCCTGCTCCTGGGACCAGAGGGCATTTCCAGCCAAGGTCAGCCCTGTCCTTCTGCTGATGCCCAGGGGGAGTGGGCGCTGATTCCTGCAGCCATGCCTGGGAGAGCCCTTGAGCAGGCACACAGACTGCTGACTGCTCCTAATCGGGCCATCTCTGAGGGGCTCCGGCAGCAGTGGGAAGTCTCAGATAGATTTGCTTCCTGACGGATGGTATCCAGGTCAGCAGCCAGCCTAGAACCGAATTATTTAGGGGACAAAAAAGAGCTTATCAAATAATGTTACATTAAAAAAAAAAAGAGTGGAGAGAAGAAACCAACTGAGATCAGCTGTGTTGTTTATAAGGGCTTATCTGTTGCTCCAGAGTGAGGAGCAGATTCCAGATACCAGATGTACGTTCATGAAGACAGTGCCCCACTGTGACCCTTCTCCCAGCGCCGATGCCATGTTTACCAGGGAGTGAGTGAGTGAAAGCTACAGCCAGGAAACTCCGTTGTCTGCAGGCTCTGCAGGCCACACAAGCAGAGCCTTACTGCCTGCAGTGACAACACACATCATCCCTTTGCTTGTTTCCTGCTTATTTTCTTCTGGGGGCTGGGCTGACAAATCCCAAGTGTGGTTGTCAACAGTCAAAACCAGGAAGTTGTGTAGCTCATAGAGGGCCCCGGGCCCCGCACCATGTCACCCACACAGCACCCAGCCCCAGGGTGACCCAAGATGAATCCCATCCACTTGCCACCATGACTGGTCCAGCAGTGGCCTGTTCCCAGGGTCAGCTCACGAGACAGGAGGCCAGGTTTGCAAGTCTCTTGGGAAAGATACTTCCTCTTTCTTATGAAACAACTCCCAAAGAGGCTGTCTGTCTTCCTCTGGGTGGCAGCAGATGATAAGGTGGCCAGGGCACATGGTGGTGGGAGGGGCTTCGGCGCAGGTCTCATTGCTCTCAGTCATGCACCTGTGGGGCTTTGGCCATGGGCAGCCCTTTCTTCTTCAGTGCCTCAGGTACCAGCCATGAAAAGGGGCACAATGGGGGCAGGAGACCTCAGGCGGAGCATCTGTTCCATAGGAAGCACTGTGTTTAGTTCATCCACTCATCCATCCACCCATTCTCCCATTCATCCATTAATCCATCCATCCAAACTTCTTTATCGAAGTACATTGACGTACAATAAGTTGCACATATTTAAAATGCACAATTTGATGAGTTTTGACATATGTATGCACCCATGGAATCAGCACTGCAGCCTACACAATGAACTATCCATCACCTAAAGCTTTCTCATGCCCCTTTGCAGTCCTTCCTGCTCCTCCGTATACCACGGACATACACAAACCTCATATTTCCTATTATTCCAAGATACAACCGGGGCTCGTTTTTTCCCCTTCTTTCATGGATGAAAACAGGGCTCCTATTTGTCATGTTTCCTGGGAACATACTCAGCAATCCTAATTTACCTTATTCCATGGGAATACTCAGGCCACTACTTGCCTCTTATTCCTTGGCAATAACCAAGCAACAAATAGGTCCTCTGTTTCCCCTTGCTCTGTAGACATAACCAGGGCCATGGATTTATCTAGGGCCTATATTGTTGTTATTTCATGGACATAACCGAGTTCCCTATTTTCCCCTTTCCGTGGAACTGTCCAGAGACCCTGCTTTGCCCTAGTCCATGGACATGACCAGCTCCCTGCTTCCCCCTATTAAATGGACGTAATCAGCCCCCATTTCTTCTTCGTTCCATGCACTTACACAGACTCCCATTTCCCCCCTTATTCCTTGGACATGACCAGGGGACCCTGTTTCTCCTTAGTACTAGACACGACCAGAGCATTCATTTTTTTGTTATTCCATTATTTGTCAGGGCTCCAGTTTTCTTCTTATTTCTAGACATCTAGGGCTTCTGTTTCCCATTACTACATGGAAATAATCAGACCTCATACTTTTTCCTATTCCATGGACATTATCAGTCTTAATATTTTCCTCTTCCTGTGTGTACACAATTAGGTCCCTTATTCTCCCTCTTCCATGTACATAACTAGGGTTCTTCTCATGACACATGGGCATGACCAGGGCCCCTGCAGTCACCTCGTCATGTGGACACGGTCAGGGGCCCCTTGCCCGCATTCACACCCAAGCCTCATTTTCCCCATATTCTGTGGACACGAAGAGGCATTTATTTTCCCCTGTTTTTATGACATGAACAGGACCTATTTCTCCCTTTTCCGTGGACATAGCCAAGACCCTCAACTGCTTTTTATCTCACAGCCATTAAGACCCCCAGGTTCTTTTTATTCCATGAACATGGCCAGTCTCCATGTTTCCTGTCATGAACATGATCAGGCCAGCAGGCTTCTCTTACTTCACGGCCATAATCAGGAACCCTGTTTTCCTATTGCTACATGAAAATAAACAGATCCTCTATCTTCTTCTTGTTCCATGGACATGACTAGGTACCCTATTTTCTCCTCATTGCATGAAAATAATCAGGCTTAATATTTTCTTCTTTGCATGGGTTTCACCAGGCTCAATATTTTCCTCTAAATTTGTAGCCAGGCCTCTTTTTTTCACCATATTACATGGACATGTCCAATATTCCTTATATTCCGCAGACACAACAGGGCCCCTTATCGTGCCCTTATTTTATGGACGTTAAATTGCTGCCTATTTCCCCTTAATCCGTGGCCATAACCAGGCCAGCGATTTCTCCTTTATTCCATGGTTTTTACCAAGTCCCTTGTTCTCCCTTTGTACCATGGACCTTACTGGAATCCTGTTTTCTGCTTATTTTATGTCCATGTAAGGAGATAGGAAGGCTGGCAGTGTTCTTTGGCTTGTGGCAGCAAACTCCATCTCTGCCTCCACCGTTGCCCACCCCAAAGTGGAGATGGGAGCTCTCCTGCCAGAGGGGCCTGGCATGCCCCTTCTTATCTCCTTCTGTGGGGTACCCAGGTCTGCATTTTCCTTTTCTTCCCCGGGCATTACCAGTGACAATTTCCTTTTCATGGACATAACCAACTCCCATATTTCTTACGCAGATTTTTTAAAATGCTTTTTGCCCAATGTTCGTGGGTTTTCTAATATGGCCCACCAAACATTACTTTTCTTCTCTAAGGTCCTCTGTCTGATGACTCTATGCCAGATTTCCAGGGCAGGCGGAGATTGTCCAGGTCTGAGCAATCTCATGTATTACTCAGAAAGCTTATTCACCTATTCTACAGGGATGCTTTGCATCTCAGACTCAGGGAATTCTACAGGTGCCACCTCCACTGGCTGGACAAGTCCCAACAAGGCAGGTTCTGAGGTCAGGGGAGGATGTCGTGTTGGGTTCTAGCAGGGTTGTCATGATGGATCATCGCCTGAGTTCTGGGGCGGGAGAGGACCGACAGACCATGGACTCAATTAAACATGTGGGGTCAGAGTCATGGAAGAATCAGGAAGATGTTCGTGAGCACCCACCGATGCCTGACTGGGGAACACGTTCTTTGCCTACGTCTATTTAGGCTCTACCACAATTCATGGTGAGTATTTTTCTCCATTCTCATATTATAGATGAAGAAACTGAGACTTAGGGAGATTAATTAACTCTCCCAGAGTCACCAGCAAAGGGCTTGAACCCAGGACAGTTGGTTTCCAAGGCTCGCGCTTCCCCTACGACAGCATGATACTTCTCACAGACCAATGTTTTATGTATTTGATTTTGGACATTTTAACCTTTATTTTGAAATAATTTCAGACTTACAAAAAGGTTGCAAAAATAGCAAAAAGTATTCTCATAGGCCCTTCATCCCACTTCCCCAAATGTCAACATCACAATACGGTGGTGAAAACTTAAGGCAGTTAGCATCTGTACAATACTCTTAACTAATCCACAGATTTTATTTACATTTCATCAATTGTCTAAGTAATGTTCTTTTTCTGGTAGGATCCAATTTAGGATCTCACCTTAACAAATGTTTTAAAAATAGGGTGTTCTTATGGGCTTCTGTGTGCAGATGACACTTAACCTTCAGGGGTCTGCAGGGTTAATTTCTGTAAAAGGCCCACAGCTTCTTCCTCCCCCATAGGGAGGCTGGGATTACATCACAAAGCTCCACTGGGGTGACAACAGGGCCTCCAGGTACAGTGGGATCCAGCAGGCAGGATCAGTGGTGAGCGGGTAGCAGGTGAATAAGGAGAACCTGTCTCTAGAGGAAGCACAGGGAACACCTGATGGCTTGGTAAGGCAATTGGATCCCAAGGTAGGTAAGTAGAATGTACCGCCCCTTTTTTCATGTTACAGAGTCCTTGTATTTCAGTTCAAATGTTTCCTTCTCCTCCTTCCCATAAAGGGAGCCCCTCTGTCCATGACACCGGCTCTTATTGCAGAGAACTGTATGGGTCTGTTCTGGGGGCTTCCTTCCCTGCTAGGTGTGAGAGCAGGAAGAGGGTCTAGCACACCTTGGCACACCTTGGTTAGAAGTTCCGCTTGCCTGGATCACCAAGGAACCGAATGGGTTTCATAAATGGGTGGAAAACGAACTGACTAAAGAGTGGGCTGGGCGACCCCGCAGGGATATTTCCCTGGCTGGTCTTCAGTTAGCGGTTCGAAGGACAAGGTTTGGGTCTCAATCTCTGTCTAAATGCAGGCAAGCCTTCTCCCAGTAAAGCCTGCGTTGACAAGGGTTGTCGTGGACAAGTGAGCAAGCTGCTGTCCAGCACCACCTGCAGCTGATCAGGTGGCTTCCGAGGCTGCAGAAATGGGGGTCGGATGCTGGAGGAACCTCCTGGTGCTGCTGGTTGCCCTGGTCCTGGCAGCCAAGCTGGGTCACTTCCAAAGGTGGGAGGGCTTCCGGGAGATGCCCATGAGCAAGAAAAACATGGATCCAACACTCGGCTTCTTCATTCAATCCTACAACAACGCCAGCAATGACACCTACTTATTTCGAGTCCAGAAGCTACTTCGAAGTCAGATACAGGTTTGTAACTTGCTTTCTCCAGGCACCGGCAGATCCCCCAATTCTTGCCCATTCAGACACACAGGGCTTTCCTTATGGTTCCCAAGAGAACCAATCGGTGGTGACTGCAAGTGGGGAGCAGCATCACTTGGAATGGGCACATTTTAAAGTTGTTCAGGTCCCAGAATTTCCTTAGTTGTGCTTCCAAAATGCTGGTCCAAGGACCGAGGGCACCCCAACTCCATCACTCTTAGAGGCAAAAATGTCCGCTGAGGTTCTCAAGTGTTCTTGCCTGGGAAGAACTGCCTTCCATTCTGACACTGGGTGAGTGACAGCACATGAGGATGATTTCGTTTGCTCTAGAGGTCCCATTTGGCAAAATACAAACATTCTCTCTAGGCTCCCCCACCAACAATATTTTTTCAATGTCCAGGTTTGTAAAATCTAAGACTGGATTTTCTGTGTTCTACAGAAACTCGGAATTATGCAGAGGGTTTATTTTCTGTGGGGGGAGATGGACTTCTGGGAAGTGAACGATATACTTCAACCAGATCACCTCCCCTTTTGTTTTACGTATAAAATTTCTATGAAATATATCAATTGAAGGATGACAGAGGAAAGAAAATTTGAGAGCCACTTTTATTGATCCAACTTCCTTCCCTCAAGGTCAGATAGTAAATTATACAGTCGTCCTTACATATCTGTGGGGGACTGGTTCCAGGACGCCCCCACCCTGATACCAAACCTGCAGATGCTCAAGTCCTTTATACAAAATGGTGTGTATTTTATAACCTATGCACATCCTTCTGTACACTCTGGATCATCTCTAGATTACTTATAATACCTGGTACCATGTAAATGCTATGTGAATAGCTGTTGCTCACAGGGAATAATGACAAGAACGAAATGTACATGTTCAGTGCAGACACAACCATCCATTTTTTTTCCTGAATATTTTTGATCCACGGTTGGTTGGATTTGCGATACGGAACCTAGGGATACAGAAAGCTGACTGTATACGTTAAGCCAGATTTTGGGAAAAACAACTGGCTAGGGGATAAGGTCTCTGACCAGAGAGAAGGACAGCTGTAACAGGAAAACCAGGAAAGTGGGAAGGGGTGGGGTGGGCAGTGTCATGTGACACAGAGGCTGGCCTCATCACGGCCGAGGTGTCCAGTGGGTCTTGACTCAGTTACGCAATTTTACCGCGAGGTGGCAGCGTTGCTCGTTTGTCTTGTCTTTGATCAGTTTCCCGAGAATAAATCTGAGACTCCAAGGAGGATTGTCTTGTGAAATCAATCCATTATCATTAACAGTTAACTGTTAAAGAATAGTTTATGAGCAAACTTTTGCTATCATTCAAGTCGATAAGTGGACAGAATGAGCCTGCCCCTTGGTGATCTTGGCATGGGTCTCTGGGCAACCCCACACCCAGACATAATTCTGTCTGTCCATATACCTCACAGAGGGGTGCAGGAGGCAGGACTGGTGGGCTACCTATGCCTGGGCTCTTGGTCAAGTGACATCTAGACTCCCCACGTCTCAGTTTCCTCCCCTGCAAAGTGAATCAATCAGAGGGAAGCACTTAGCACAGTGCTGACATCTAGTAACATTTGTAAAGATATTTGCTGTTATTATGACTATTCCTATTATTATTTAACAATCAAGTCTAATAATGAATAAGAAAATACTCTGCATACTGGGATGCTAGTTTAACTTCATGACCAGTATGTTAGTTTTTTTCATACATATAGAGTGTGCTGAAGGTCAGCATGACTGTGCTCGGCACAGCCTTGCAAGTGGCTGCCGGGCCAGGATCCCAGTGTTGCCCTCAGGCCTAGTTTCCCTGCTGCTCTGCCCTGAACTTTTCTTTCTTTTTTTTTTCTTTTTTTTTGAGACAGAGTCTCACCTGGTCACCCCGGGTAGAATGCAGTGGCGTTGATGTCGTCATAGCTCACTGCAACCTCAAACTCCTGGGCTCAAGCCATCCCTCTGCCTCAGCCTCCTGAGTAGCTGGGACTACAGGGCATACTAATTTTTCTGTTTTTAGTAGAGACAGGTCTTGCTCTTGCTCAGGCTGGTCTTGAACTCCTGAATTCAAGCGATCCCCCTGGCTCAGCCTCCCAGAGTGCTAGGATTACGGGTGTGAGCCACCATGCCCGGCCTGCCCTGAAGTTTTCTAAGGGTGTAGTCTTCCCAGGAGCAGTGTGGGCACTCTCTGCCTCTGTCACCACCACAGAGAGGACCAAGCCATCTCATTTGGTTCAACTGCTGACATTTGGGCAAAGCAGCAGGGCCTTCCAGGAGCTTCTCACTTCACCAGGGCAGGATTCTCTAGTCCACACATTTACCCGAGGGAGTCCAGCTCAGTTCCTGAGTTTCACTGCTGCTGGGTGCGGGACACCCCAGTCTTCAACCTCTCCAGTGTTCGCAGCCCCATACTTAGTCACGAGTGAGGGAAGAAAATCACGCCCATAGGAAAGGCCCTGGCCTGTATTCTCTGTGGCTTGCATATCCACCGCACCCCCTTCCTTCATTCTCACACAACCCGGGAGGAAATCGGCATTATTCTTCCCATTTTCTAGAGGAGGAAACTGAGCTTGAGGCAGGTGGAGGGACTTGTCCAAGGTGACAGAGTCTGCAGGGGATAAAGCCAGATTTCCAGCATGATTTTTCTGGTTTCTGTTCTGTTGCTATCCTAGCTCCCTCGCTGCTTCAGAGTAGTGTTTCTAATACTTTGCTAAGACATTTAATAATTTATAATTATTAAAATAATTATGTAACTGAAGAAACAGAGGTTGCTAAGTAACTTGCTCATGGCCATAGCGTCAGTAAATGGGAAATGGGTGCCCTAAATTGATTTGAGTCCCAAACCCATGCTTTTAGCTGTTACTAAACAGCATTCCTTCAGGTTAGTAGGGGAGGAGGGTGAGGAAGGCGGGGAGGGCGGGGAGGGAGGAGACGGCTGTAGTCCTGGAGGGCAGGGCCGAGATGCTGGCTGTCTGAGTCATGAGGGGCATACGTGAGACCTGGCAGTGGCAACTCAGCCTGATGTTCCCTCCCTTGTCCTGAGGGTGTAAAGGAGACGGCTGAGAAGCTCCCTGTGGCTGCCACAGCAGAGTCCAGAGCACAGGCATGGGACGGGGCTGGGGGGGGGGTTGGGGGGGCAGTGGCCTTGGCTGCCATTGTGTCCCCTCCAGCTGGGAGGGGAGAAGGGAGCTATGTTTTTGGCAGACAAGTGGACAAGGACTGTGGCTCTGGAGGCTTTACTCTCAGTCCTAGCTTCTCCAGGAGAGAACCAGCCACTGGATGCTCAGAGCCAAACTAACAGTGCTATTGCTTCTCGGCAGCTGACGACAGGAGTGGAGTATATGGTCACTGTGAGGATCGCCCGGACGACATGCAAGAAGAATGACACGAAGGATCGTTCCTGTCCCCTGCAGAGCGAGAAGCTGAAAAAGGTGTGTGGTGGGGGCGTCCAGTGAACACTTTGAAAAGCACCACCTGGACATTGGCAGCTTTTCCAGCTATATGGCTGGGGGCCAGCTAGGGCCCAGCCCCGGGGCTGCCTGACACCTCCCGAGGCACTTGGAGGAGGAAGGAAGGCTTTTTATTTCGACAGTCTCGCCAGCCTGGGCTGGCACAGCCCTGGACCCAGGCCTCCCTCTCCCGGACTCCTCTCCCACCCAGCCTGGGCCTTCAGGGTGAAAGTGGTGTTTCCTTCTCCTTGGGGTCCTTGTTCTGGTCTTGGCTGTCACTCTACAGGTCTCTGAGGATTGTCCAACTTTTTCCTTGTACTCTTCTGTTTTTCCTGGTCCTTTTTTTTTTGAGAGAGGGTCTCCCTCTGTCACCTGGGCTAGAGTGCAGTGGCGTCATCATAGCTCACTGCGACCTCACATTCCTGGGCTTAAGCGATCCTCCTGCCTCAGCCTCCCCAGTGGCTGGGACTATAGGTGCACACCACCATGCCTGACTAATTTTTTCTATTTTCAGTAGAGACAGGTCTCACTCTTGCTCAGTCTGGTCTCGAACTCCTGAGCTCAAGCAATCCTCCCGCCTTGGCCTCCCAGAGTGCTAGGATTATAGGCATGAGCCACTGAGCCTGGCCTTCCTGGTCCCTTGATAGCACCCCCTGCAAGCTGGCAGATACCAAGGTCTCTCCCTGTGTCTGGGTGTAGGTGTGGGGGGCAGGGGACAATGCCGTTGGCACTCAGTGTCCTGCCTGCCATTCATCCCAGGGTCCTGCTAGGCTGTGGGCTCCGGGTGCACCTGCGTGGGTCCCACAGGCTCTGGGTGCACTTGCTGGGTAGGATGAACCCAACGTGACATTCCTATTCTGTCTGGCCCTCCCTCCTGCCCCCACGTGTGTCTGTGGGCAGCTCCTCCTGTGCCCACATGGTCAGTGAGCAGCCACGGTGACGGCTCCAGATTCCCAAACCAGGCCTGAGGAGCAGAAGCTTTTAAAAAAACATTTCCCCCAAAGCTAATTATCTGTTTTCTTTCTTATTCCATTTCCAGAGTTTGATTTGCGAGTCTTTGATATACACCGTGCCCTGGATAAACTATTACCAGCTCTGGAACAACTCTTGCTGGGAGGACTGAGGGCTCGTGCAAAGACCTTCGACAGGGCCTTAGATGGTAGCCCTGTGCACTGGCTGTTATAAAATTGTAAAGAACCTTGTCTTCCTCATTGGAGTTTTGATACACACACACACACACACACACACGTACACGCACACGCACACATACACACCTCAACACACACCCAGAGCGACACTCACACTCACCACACATGTGCACACACATTCTCGCACCTTCTCACACTCACCCATCTACTCGCACATACTCACATCTCACACGCTCTCGCTCACTCGCATGCACATTCGGTGGTCTTTAAGGGCTCGCGCTATTAGAACAGAATGTTGATAATCTCTGGGGAAACTTCATCATTCTTTTTACCTCGGCCCATCTCTCTACAGCTTTTCTGGATCCAGGCACATCCCTGACCTCTGGCCCAGGTGTGCAGGAGCCCTGTTTCTTCCTCTGACACACACAACACTGTGGCTCACACATGTCTTTGCGAGTGTGTCTAAAGTTCCGAGGACCAAACCCAGGGTGGGTGACCCACTAGAACTCACAGGACTCAGGGTGTGTCATGGCTGTGATCTATTACAGTGAAAGGATATAAAGCAAACTCAGCAAAGGGAAAAGGTGCATGGGTGAAATCCAGGGAAGACCAGGTGGAGCTTCTGGAATCTGCTCCCAGTGCCACCACACAGGACATGCTAACTCCCCCAGCAGCAAGCTGTGACAGCGTGCGAAATATCGTCTACCAGGAAAGCTCATTAAGACTCAGAGCCCGCGGTCTTTTTTGGGGGCTGGTCACGTAGGCAGCTTCTGCCTGGCACCTGCCCGAATTCCAGATTCCCAGTGTGGACGGGTGTTCAGCACCAGCCCCATCACTGGGACAGACAATGCAGACACACTAAGTCCCTCCTGTCATGCAGGGAAAGTTTTCTATCAGTATAAGGAACTGTTTGCCATCGAAGTCCCCAGATTCCAGCCGCGGCCGGCGTTGCCATTCACCTTTCTGAGGACAGCAGTTCAGGCTGCCTCGTGAACTCTCTTCTGCACACTGAGTCGCTGAGCCCCCATGTTCGCATTGCTGCTGAAATGAGACCTTTGCTTTCTCCCCTCCTGTGACTCGTGGTAGAGGAGAGAAGGTGCACACTAGACCAGAAATGGGGCATGGATGTGGGTGGAGGGTGTACCAAGTGTACCCTCGACCATTCGGCCTCTTGCCAGGCACCAGCACAGCCAGCACAGTCATCCTGGCAACGTGAGAGGCTGTTGCTAGAGGAGGAGCATGAACTCACAAGCAAGAGCCTGCCAGAAGGGCCCGAGAGAGGAGAGAGCAGGGAGGAAAAGAGTTAAAGTTGGTGACTTTCCTGAGGGGTGGGGGGAAAGCCAGAAAGCATCCAGTTCTGCAAATCTAACATCATTGAGGGCTGGCCGGGCACCTCACCCTGGCCTGCTGCCCTCATTGTCTCATTTGTCATCCTGACAACCCGGTAAAACAGCAACCTTTGGGCAAGCAGCCTCCAAAGGTAACCTCTGTCCAAATTCTAACATCCCAGCTTAGTTTGGCATATGAGTTGAATTTTTGGAAAAGGAGTCATACAATGTATATTCTTCCGTTTCTGAACTCTTTCATTCAACATATTGGTGCTGATGTTTGCACTTGCAGTTCACTTTTATTTTTGTGTAAAATTCCATTGTGTAAATAAATATACCATAGTTTATTTGTCCATTGTACTGATAATGTACTTTGGGGTAGTTTTCAGCTTCTAAGGATAATAGCTATTAACAATAAGCATGCTTGTACGTGTGTAACGGACATGGACATGGGGTGGACATATACACGTTTCTTTCGGGTACATGCCTACTCAAAATTGGTTGGTGATAGGATGTGCATATGTTCAGCCTTTAGCTATTTTTGCTCAAGACCTTTTAATATGTTTTGTGTTTTGCTTATTTTGCCTTTCTAATATTATTTACTGATTGAAATCATATTCAACCTCTAAGTTCTTACGTTTTATATCATTTATTTATATAATCTAATTGCTCAATTTCTATCTTTATGCAATTTCACATTGACACTGTCTTCTTTTTATAATGTTTTACCAAACTTTACAGCGTAGCTTTGAACTTTTAAAAGTGAACTCTCCCCACCCCACACACCCACCTTACTTTTATAATTGGTGAACAGGAAGGGTCGGCGTAGCACGCACCTGAGACAGCAGTGGGGCATCGACTGGGCGCTGATCGAGTATACAGAGCAGCACACCAGAGACCTCCGTGACGGACTAGCTGTGTGTCTTCATTGTGGTGGTGGTTACATGAATGTACACACGTGACTAAATGGCATGCACACACACAGTACAATGTCAATTTCCTGGCTCTGATATTTTCCTATAATGACATAAGATGTAAGCTTTAGGGGGAACTAGATGAAGGATACAGGGGACTTCTCTGTTCTACCTTTGTAACTTCCTGTGACTATGTACTTACTGAAAAAGTACAGAACAAGACAATATTGTCTGAGAAGCCAAGAGACGAATGAGCACAACTGTTCCACCTTCTCTTTTCTTTCTCCCTGAGGATAATAATCCCTTCCTTGGGGCCATAATAGCCAAGATGCCAGAAGAATATTGAATGTTGATTAACATTAAATTACCACTGCTGCTGCCACTATTCCTACTAATAGTTAATATTTATTTGAATACCTGCTTTGTGTTAGACACTGAGTTAAGCAATTTTTATGCATTATCATCGTTAATTTTTAGAACTACCCCAAGAAATAGGTACTGTTATTCTCAGTGAAAGATGAAGAAATTGCAGGTTCCCATTATCCCAGGCATTTGGTGGAGGGGAGTCCCGCCTGGACCCTGCCTGAGACAGGGTCCTGAGCATCCCAGAACTTTGGTAGGGAGAGTAAAAGCCAAACAATTTTGTTCTTTCAAAGCTCCAGGCTGTTTGCAGCTGGCAGAGACTTGGCATGGCTACTGTGCATCTCAGTTCACAATTCACATGTGCGAGGGCATCAGGTTGGAGCTCCGACTGTATTCTTCAGGTCTTACCCTTTCTGTGCACACCAGCTCCACTTCCAAATGCCAGTGCCTGTGCCCCTTTATCTGTGGTCTCTCTGCTGCCTGCTCTGCCCTGGAGCCATCCTGGGCCAGCGGTACTAGGGAATTAATTTCCTCTAGGAGCCACTCTCGGCCACTACTGACTAGAACTTTTGGATAAATCCTCCAACTCCCTCTCTCCTTGGGTAGACAAATGCTTTGTGTGTGTGTGTGTGTGTGTGTGTGTGTGTGTGTGTGTGTTTTCTATGGTGTTGCCAGAGTTTGTCAGTGTTATTAAACCCCAGGACTTTTGCCTGAGCTCTCGGGGATGAGCTCTTCTCCTTCACTTAGTGGGTGTGAGTGAGGGCAGACGTGACCCAATGAGCTGCTGGCAGCCTTCCTGACACCCCCATGAGGAGGAGGTGGAGTAAGGTGAGCCTGGTGACGTTGTCTGAAATCCTGGATCAAGCTGTTGGTGCCATCCATGGGCGGAGAGCCCCCTTTACAGCACTCTGGGATTCTCCCTTCCTCAATCGTTCCTCTCCTGGTGGAATTAATCTGATTGGTCTGTGTGGGAAGAATCAAGTGGGCATTGTTGTCCACGTCCTCCTCCTCCCCACAGGGGCACGTATTTTCCTTTGCTCCTCCAGGAGAAGAGCAGTTGTGGACAGACCTCTGGTCCATTGTTGCTGGTGCAAGGGGGCAGAATTCTAATTCTGGAGTTCAGAATTAGAAAGTGCACTTGCCTACAAAAATAAGGCACATCTCTCAACTTAGTTCTTATCATAACAAGGGCCTCGTCTTAATTCTTTGTATTATTTCTCCTCATTTCACACTTTAGACAAGGAGGGGGTTGCCCTCCAGTGGCCCCTCAGAGATGCCATCATTGGCCATTCTTGCAAATATTTCTTGGCTGTTCAGTTCCTTTGAGCGTCTTCCCTCCTCCTTATTTGCCTTTGTCTCATCTTCCCCATTTAAAAAGCTAAAGAATCCTACCGGATGTGAGGGTGGGATTGAAGTTCTGTTTTCATGCAGGTGTAGGCTATAAGGCAGGGAATTATTCAGGTCACCTCATTTGGACTCCAAAGCTGCTCTGGCCCAGCAGCCCTTTGGATTGTATTGCTATGAGCTGAAGAATTTGGAAAAATAGAAATAAAAAGGGGTGGAATAATTATCTTAAGAGAACAGGTTGACAAACATTTATTGTCTGTGTGAGGATTAATGCTCATTGCAGGAGATTCTCAGCTGCAGTTAGCACAGGTGTGTGCTCAAGGACATCTAGCTACTGATGCAGTTTTTTTTCTGAATTTTGTACTTTTCGAACCAGGGTGCAGCAAACACTGAGAAGTTGCACATGACTTGCTGAAACAAACAAACAAAAAAACATCATTTACAAAATACACAAGGTAACATTTAAAAGGGGAAAGAAGAGGATATGAGACACGAGGATGAGGGAAAGGACACCACCTCACTGCTCCTCCAATCAGATCTGGTTAGATATTTATTTTGATTTCAGCCACTGGATGGCAATACTGCTAGGATCTTTCCCAAAAATGTCCTTCTGTTTGTGGTCAGATTTGGAAAGTAGTAATAAAGTGGCTGCCCAGCCCATATTCGCCATGAGAACTACTGATTTTTTTCTTTCCCTCTTCGTTTGTACTCATGTGGGGTTTTTCGGGTTTGTTTTTACTTCAAGCCTTTCAGTACCTGGCCTCTGTTGGCTTCATTTATCCATCCATCCATCCATCCATCCATCCATCCTTCCAACCAACCATTTATCCTTCCATTCATGTACCTATCTGTCCCCCATCTATTAATTCATTCATCCATCTATCCTTCCAGTTGTCTACCCATCTATCCATCTGTCCATCCGTCTATCCATTCATCCACATATCTACCCATCCATCTCCATTCATCCATCCATCCATCCTTCCATCCATCCCATCCGTTCTTCCCACCCTCCTTCCTTCATGTGTCTATCAATCTATTGCAGTATCTCTCCTTTCTTTCTCTTTATTCTCTCCCAAATTTACCATTTTCTTTTTTTTTCATTATCATTATCAAGTATTTTTTTTTATTGTTTGTTATTATAGGGGTACAGATGTTTAGGTTATGTATGTTGCCCTTGCCCCCCCTTCCCCCCAAGTCCCAGTCCCAAGCATGTCCATCTCTCGGATGGTGCGCATTGCACTCTTTGTGTATGCATATA
>RJWJ010026275.1:0-23147 GCA_004363605.1 Indri indri
TTGTCACATAATGTCTCCATCATTAAATCTAAATATGTTGTAAAAAGTTTTATGAACTTAAAAAGCCACACTATTGTTTGAATAATTTATGTAAATGTAGAGCATTTAAGCCTATTTGCTTCTAAAGTAAAGCAGTTTATGTGTAATGATCCATTCTTTTAAAAGTATAAGTTTATAATGCATTTATATTTTGCCAACTTTTTGCATATTTATTAAAATAAGAGTAATTGAAGTCTACTGATAATCACCAAAATTAAACTGGCAATTAATTTCTCATTTCATTTTCAGTAATCACTTTTTATACTTACAAATTTTTAAATAATTAAATTGTTTTTTTCTATTTACTGTTGGTAAATTTGGCTGTATTAAAGCCTATTTTATTTAATTTTTTATTTTTTAGACATAGTGTTTTGCTCTGTTGCCCAGGCTGAGGAGCACAGTGGCGTGATCATAGTTCACTGTAACCTCGAACTACTGGGCTCAAGCAGTCCTCCCAGTAGTTGAGACTACAGGTGTGTGCCTCTACATCCTGGCTAATTTAAAAAAAAATTTTTTTTTAGAGATGGGGTCTTGCTATATTGCCCTGTCTGGTCTTGATCTCCTGGCCTCCCAAATTCCTGGGATTACAGGTGTGAACCACCACGCCCAGCCAGGCCCATTTTATTTATAGTCAAATAGATATCACAAACTTAGCATCTGGAAAACTGAGCTACCGATCTTCTCTCTCTCTCTCCAAACATCGCTCTACCTGCTGTGTCAGCTGGTGACCATTCTGTCCTCCCAGTGGTTCAGGCCAAAGGTCTCAGTCATCCTGGATTCCCTTCTTCTCTCACACCTTACATTTAATTGATCGGGAAATCTACTTTTAAATTATAGCTAGAGTCCGATTGTTTCTCACTGCCTCCTTCTAAGCACCATTATCTCTTTTCTGGATTTCCATGGTAACCTCTTAATTGTTCTCCCTGCTCCTACCCCGCTCCTCCCTACATCCTCAACACAGCAGACAGAGTGAAGTTAAGTTGCAAGTTAAGTCATATCACATCACATGTCTGCTCAGAACTCTGCAGCGACTTCTCATTTTGCACAAAGTCCAAGTCCCTACAGGGGTCCACAGATGCTACACTATCAGGCCCCCCTGTGAGGATGGAAAGCTTAGTAGGTGCTCACAGTGTGGGGAGAGAAGGATTTCTCGTGCAGAGATTAGGATATATAAAGGTAAAAAAAAGTTTATTTTATCTTCTTAGAGGAGAGAGAGATGGGGGGAAGAGAGCAGGGAGCCAGCAGTGGCATCCCAAAGAAAGAGAAGGCAGGTGCCAGCACCGAGGCCAAGGGCTTGCTGATTTTAAAGGGGAGTGAAGAGGAAAAAAAAAAGTGATGGTTGTCAATTGATAATAAAAGCAGGATAGGGCAGGATGTCAAAGTCCAAGAGTTGGTTTCCCCACCTTTCCTTGGAGACAGGTTATCACAAGGAGATGTGACTCTGCCCTTGAGATATGGTTGAGGCTGCAGCTTGTTCTCCTGCTGTTTACTTTTACTCTGTAAAAGCAGATTCTCAAAAAAACAATTTTAAAGAGAAAGATTTACTTTTCTTTTCCATCTGTTCATCTCTTTTCAGAAATTGTGCAAAACAGGACTCCCGCAGGGCGCCTGTTAGTGAGAGAACTCATAGGATTGATCTTTAACTGTTGCTAGGAAATTGCGGGATTAGGTATTTTCCTGTTATTTTCGCAAGGCCGCCCCTTTCACCGTCTCTGACCTCAATACCTACTTTTTGCCCACTTGCTCATTCGGCTCTGGTCACATTGGCCTCCAGACTGTAGCCCTCCCTGGCTTTCACTCTACCTGGTGGACTGGTTTCCCTGAATAATTCCCTCAACTTATCCGAGTCTTCTTCAAACCCCTTCTTCTCAAAGAGGCCCACTGTGAACACCGTGTTTAATGCGAAATCTGCCCTCAACCCCCCACCTCTGGCTCCTACTTACCTTGTTCTTTTAACTCCTCCCCTTTTCTCCTAGCACTTACCTCCTTGTGGTGTGTGATTTACTTGTGATTTTTTTTTGTTTATTGTTTTTCCTTTTGCTCATTGGTAAACCAAAGTACCTAGAACTTAATAGGTTTTCAGTAAATATTTGTTGAATTATTGAAAAGCGAAAACAAATTAAAGCCCTATATAAATGTATAAAAATTGCTCTCTATGTATTTGAAAATGCTAAATTCTTAGTGGTTTTTATCAATTTATATTTTCGCCAGAAATGTAGGAGTGTCCACATTGCTTTATATCTCACTTTCACTTGGTATTGTCAGATTTAAAATTTTTGGTCAGTCTGATGTGGCCACAGTGGTATTGTATTACGGATTTAATTTGTATTTCCCTGATTATTAGTGAGGGTGAACACTTTTTCCTATTTACACCTTTTGGGTTGCTGGCTCTTTTAGTTAATAATGTATAGGAGTTCTTTATTCTAATTATTCCTTTCTTACATATAATACAAAAGTCTTCTGGGTCTATACGCTCCATTTCTTCACAGGGCACCGTAGAAGCGACAAGGAGGGCTGAAGCGGAGAGGGGCAGATTAAGGGCATTACTGTGTCTTGAAACCTTATATCCTACCATGAAATTTCACAGAGATGTTACATGGCTATCTTAAAAATAGATAAGTCTTATATGTGTTAATCTTGTGCAGTTACAAAGTGCTTTCACAGATGGGGTGGTTCTATGTAGCATGCTTTTATATCCTTTTCTAAACACTTACCCTCAAAGTGTGCTAAAGTGTGTATTTTTTCAGTCTTTAGTTGGAGAAATAAGATTAAATGATGAATCAGTTTTGTGAAATGGTGATTTTCTGTAAGACTTGAACCTTACTTAACATATAATCAGATGGTTAGAAGAGATAGACCGAAATAAAGATTAGTAAGACTCCTTTCCTGTCAATCAAGGAACCATGGTTCAAAATTATTACAAAACAATGTGACAGACATTAGTTGAGAAGGATGTGTGAAGATTTTTAAGGCAGGGTGAGAGGGCAAGGGAACTTTAGGGGTGGACGAGTCAGGTAAATCTTTGAAAAAGAGTTGATGACTGAGGTGAGCTTCGTAGGAAGCATGGGCGTTTGCCAAGTGGACCAATGAGATTGCAAGGGACATTCAAGGTGTGTTTCAAGTCTGAGGGCCGGAGCAAAACACAGGAAGCTTACAATGCAGTATGCAATTCACTGTGGCTGGAATCTAGGCTGCATGGGGGTGGGAGAGTAGAGATGAGGCAGGTATAAAGAAGGTTCCCAAGAAATCTTTTTCAAAAGAAAATGAACAACCTACGGTGATGGCTTTCCAGTAGAAATGTTGTTTTCCTTTAGATCTAGATGTGTATAATCAGGTTCTTAGTAACATTATTCTGCAAGTGTTCATATCCCTGCAGAATGTATGTAGGTGTTCTCATTCAGTGAAAAATGTAGTAGACATTTTAAATTCAGAGTAGAGTGTCTTTTACCTGAAAATCTTATTGCTATAAAAAGCTTATCAACGAAATAAAGAAAGATTGTAGGTGTATGCTACACTGTTGGTAGAGTGTGAAACCTAAATCTGGAAATGGTTTTGCTTGTTTTAAATGTCATATTATTGATTTCTAGATGTAATATAGTATCTGAAACAAGAAAAAAATCTAAATAAATAATTGAAATATTAAAAGAAGATGCAGAGGAATTGGAGCCTCAGGGTTTTCCATTCTCATAATCTCTAATACTAATAGAGACTAATAATAAACTGTGTCCTTAGAATATTGCCCACAACTTATAATCTTTTTTCCATTGTAGAATTAATTTGAAAAAAACCCAACCTTTTAAAACATCGGCTATTTGTGTGTTTTATAAAATCATGATTTCCTTAGCTATAGATTTTTTTTTTTTTTGAGACAGAGTCTCACTCCATTGCCCAGGCTAGAGTGCTGTGGCATCAGCCTAGCTCACAGCAACCTCAGATTCCTGGGCTCAAGCGATCCTCCTGCCTCAGCCTCCCAAGTAGCTGGGACTACAGGCATGCGCCACCACGCCTGGCTACTTTTTTCTATTTTTAGTAGAGCTGGTGTCTCCCTCTTCCTCAGGCTGGTCTCGAACTCCTGAGCTCAAGCAATCCTCCCACCTCTCAGCCTACCAGAGTGCTAGGATTACAGGTGTGAGCCACCATGCCCAGCTGTTTAGCTCCAGATTTTAAGTTTCTTTTTAGTTTTATAGTTGATTCTTAACAATCCGGATTATATTACTATGTAAAGGATTTACTGGTACTTTCTAATTCACGATCTTATACACGTGTAGAAGAGGAAATTTTCTCCTCTCTCCTTTTAGGGTCTCTAGCTAGATAGAAGAATTAAACTGGCATAAAACAGATGAGCAGGAGAAAAACAAGTTTTAATTTATTTTTAACATGTACATGGGAATCTCCACAAGAAAAATGAACATTCAAACAGGTAGAGCTGAATGCTTACATGCCGAATTGGACAAAGAGTAGTAAATTTTGAAAATGTGAGAAGACAAAGGAGCTTTTCCTCATTTAATGGGGGAAAAGTCACTAGGAAGTTACCTTATGGGTTAGTTTAATAAGGTTTATTTGTACACATTTTTCTCAGCCTGAATTGCCCCATCAATGGTAATAACACTGTTATTTCCTTCTTTTATAGGGATGACATCTTCTATATGGAAGCTTTTATCTTTTGCTTTCAGGAAAAAGCAGAAGGTCAGAGCACCCTTCTTGCACCTGCTGTTTTTCAAGTCCCTTTTGGTCAAAATAATTCTTACTCCAAAGTGGCATATTTGAGGGGACATATTCCACCATCCTTCATATGCTCAGTTACACATTATATGAGAGAGTTTTTAACCACTAGGGTAATTTTAAAGCAATAATAGCAGATAGTCTCCCATTTCGTACCCAGGGCAGACATTGCTGATTGATCTTGCTGCTTTCTCCAGAGGGAGAGAGGACTTTCCCCATTGTGCTGCACATCCATGAGAGCAAGGAACAGATCCGCAATTCCTAGAACACTGTCTGGTCCATAGCCAGTGTTAAATATACGTTTAGTGAGTGAGCGATTCTGAGATGAATGAATGTTACCATTAACGGAAATGGAAAGCCTAGGTGGAGGAGAAGCTTGTGTGCTGGGAGAAGTGGTAGTAAACTGAGTTTTAGATAAAATGAGCTGTAGTTGCTGATAGGACGCCCAGGAGGAGATGTCCAGGGAGCATTTGGAAATGCAGACACTCATCCTGTAAAAGAAATTGGGAAGTTGATTTGGGCATGAGGGTTCACCCTTAGAGGCAGTAGCTGAAAGCATTGCTGAAAGAGACTGAAGTTGACGAGGGAAAAGATGTAAAAGAAAGAAGATAGGACTTCATAGTGCAAATCCCTGGAGACCATCTAGGTGAGAAGGAAAAAGATGAATCCTTAGACATGTAAAGGGTGACTATGGTTTCTTTGGTTTCCCAGAAGCTAAGAAAGGTGGCCATGAAGAGAAATTTAGTTTCAATAATTTGAGCTATCAATTTCTTAGTTGCTCCTGCTGCTGCTGTTATTTCCTTTGGGTACAGAGTATTAAACTGAAACAGGACATTTTGGTTTTTAATAGGAATTGGATTTTTAGCGTTACAATAGTATACCAAGTATATTTCCCTTTGAATTCTACATTATATGCTCCTAGGTCGCTGCTTAACTTCGAGAGTTGAAAAAATCATTTTCATGCAGCAATGACACCTTTTGAGCAAAATACATTATTTTTATTATATTATAAATGATAAAACAGAATTTTTCTCTAAGATATCTCTAACACTTTAGCCATTCATGTATCATCTTGAGATTTTTGTCATATCAAGGAAATTCTAGCCTTGTGACGGAAAAAGCTTTAAATCTATAATATATTTAAGATTTTATTGTTGGCCAGGCATGGTGACTCACTCCTGTAATCCTAGCACTCTGGGAGGCCGAGGCGGGTGGATCACTCAAGGTCAGGAGTTCGAGACCAGCCTGAGCAAGAGCAAGACCCCGTCTCTACTAAAAAAAATAGAAAGAAATGATCTGGACAACTAAAAATACATATATAGAAAAAATTAGCCGGGCATGGTGGCCCATGTCTGTAGTCCCAGCTACTCCGGAGACTGAGACAGAAGGATTGTTTGTGCCCAGGAGTTTGAGGTTGCTGTGAGCTAGGCTGACACCACGGCACTCTAGCCCGGGCAACAGAGCCAGACTGTGTCTCAAAAATAAATAAATGAAATGAAATAAAATAAAAAAAGATGTTATTGTCACTTTATTATTTTAATCCTACTTAATAATTGTTACATAATAAATTATTATAAGTACTTTGGAGAAAAAGTACACAATGCTATGAAACAGTTTAAGAGATGGGCATAATTTAGATTTGAAAGGCAGTGGAGTCATCTCTGAGAATCTGGCTGATCTGTATCATTTGAGTGTTTCCAGCATCTGGCACATAATAAATAAGGAACGTTCAGTGAATAAACTCTAGGTTTGGAGGAGTTATTTCATAACAGTTTTGGTACATAGAATTATAGAGAATATATTCACTTCTTTCAATATTCCAGTTAAAAACATTGAAATTATTCTAAATGTTAATTTTTTTTTTTATTGGTGGGAGATTTTCCTGTTTTGTTACTTCAGTACTTATTTATTCTACACAGGAGTTTTTTTCCTTAAAGTTAACAAATGTTAATCTTATATAAGTCCTTTCCTTCCCAATTGATTCTACAGTAATCATCCCCCTGAACAAAACTTGGAAAATATCATTTTCATGAAAAAAAGCATACCAGTTTTTCATTGGGATTTTCTTCTTGTTTGTATTAAAAGAGATTTCAGTGAATTAATTGCTCCACTTGTAGTTCATTGTGATTTTTTTCTTTTTTTCCTTCCCTGTAATAAATTGGTAACTGGCACCAAAATGATGAAATCTAGGCCAGTGAGCATCAGGCAGCTGTCAGCTAACTGAGTTTATAAAAGAGATGAGATAACTGAAAACCAGGGTAACGAGCAGCGGGGGGAAATGGGGCATGTAATTAGGAGACATGATTCCTCAACCTTCTTCCATAAAGTAAGAGGAGGATTTAAAGAAGGAAAAAAAGAGATGATTCTATTTGATCTGCCAAAACCAGCTGTGGAAAAAAACCATACATGGTATAATCTTTTACCTTGTATGTTGATCTCAAAGAAAAGTATTGGTTTTCAAAAGTAAAGTAATTCCTGCGCTGATTACACGCTTATGGTGCATTATGTTTTCTCATCTACAGTCTGTTGGGGAAATTCTGAAAATTTTAGTATTTCATGAAATGATCTATTCCTGTTCTAGTAATTGAGTGAAGGACTCGTTAAGTAAGCAAATGATGTGGGGTATATTGATGCAAGCCAAGGGTCTTAGTCTGTTTAGTGTTTCTGTAAAGGAATACCTGAGGCTGGGTAATTCATAAAGAAAAGAGGGTTATTTGGCTAACGGTTTTACAGGTTGGTTGTGCAGGAAGCAGAGTGCCAGTATCTCTTTGGCTGCTGGCTAGGGCCTCAGGCTGCTTCCACCCGAGGTGGAAGGCACTGCGAAGCTGGCCTGTGCAGAGATCACATGGCTAGAAAGGAAGCTAAAGAGGGTGGGGGTAGGTGCCAGACTCATAATTACCAGCTGTCACAGGAACTAGAGAACAAACTCACTACTGCGAGAGTGGCACCAAGCCCTTCATGAGGGACCTGCCCCATTACCCAGACACCTCCCACTAGGCCTGACCTCCAACACGGGGACCCAATTTCAACATGAAGTTTGGAGGGAACAAATATCCAAGCCCAAAGCGCTAACTATATAATGTAGCAGACAACAATAATAGAACCTCTCTGTCCCTCCACTTCCTTTCGCTGGATTAATGATGGGGAGCAGTGCTGATGATAGAAGGAGCTAGAGTCTGAGTACCAGTCATAAAATAAGATTAGCCTTGTTGCCCCAGGCCAATCACTTAACCCCTCTAAACCTTCATATGCATAAGAGGCAAATAATAGTACCTACCTCAGAGAACTATAAAGTATAAGATTTTACCTAAGATCAAATGAGATAAAGTGCTTTTGTTAAATGAGAAGATGCTATATTAATGTAACATTATATTACTGTTGTTTGTTGTTTTGTTGGCTTTTATGTTGTTTAACTTAGTATCTGTGGATTCTAGTATCTGTTATTGGTCTAATATTGAAAATCTATTTTGTTGCAAACAGTGTATCTCTGGGATTTAGTTTCAAATTTAGCACCTTCTTTTCCCTGTTTGGATGAATAACTGCTGTGTTATCTGTAATAGAGTTTGGAATGCCATAGACTTATGTAGATTCCTAGATGCTTAACAATGCCATACTTAAGAACTAAAATCCAAAGAACCACTGAAATTTGGAGATGGGATTTCCACAGGACACAAAGCAAATGTCCATAATTAACAAAGGTCCTTTGGTTATGGTTCAGTTTAAAGTTTTACATACTCCCTTTACAATAGTTTGGGATGATGCTGGGGATTTTTGCACCCAGAACACTAGAATTTTTATTATTAAAGAATAAAATATCGGTGAAATACTGAATTCTATTCTTTTTCTACAGTGCCTCCAAAGCCATTACACCTGCAGAATTCACCTTCGTCCAATACACACCAACCCCCCAGGCATAAAGCTTTACCTAGTGTAAAACCAAGGATGGAGGAAGTTAAACCTGCCTCTGCTTCTTGTGTCTCAAAAGAAAAACCCAGTAAGGTATCACATCTCATCAGTCGCTTTGAAGGAGGCAGGTAAGACTTAATTTGCATTGGGAGAATGCAGGGGGAAGAAGAAAGCTGGTTTTTGAAAAGATGATAGAGTCATCGTAGAGTTTGTAAATCAAAAACATATTAATAGTATCCTATTCTTGTTAGGTTTGGTAGGCCTTTAAAAAGAATGAATTGCTGGGCGCGGTGGCTCACACCTGTAATCCTAGCACTCTGGGAGGCTGAGGCGGGTGGATCGTTCTGAGCTCAGGAGTTCGAGACCAGCCTGAGCAAGAGTGAGACCCCGTCTCTACCAAAAATAGAAAGAAATTAATTGGACAGCTAAAAATATATATAGAAAAAAATTAGCCGGGCATGGTGGCACATGCCTATAGTCCCAGCAACTCGGGAGGCTGAGACAGTGGGATTGTTTGAGCCCAGGAGTTTGAGGTTGCTGTGAGCTAGGATGATGCCACGGCACTCGCCCCAGGCAAGAGAGTAAGACTCTGTCTCAAAAAAAAATAAAATAAAATAAAAAATAAAAAGAATGAATTTTTTAAATAAATGATTTAATCATACCCTAATATGAATTGTCATTTACTATGTATTACCTGTGTGCAGCACTGTAGGCCACCAGCTTTTTCATCAAATTGTGTGCTTTCGTATATATGTGCGCTCTCATTTCTTCTGTGTCTATGTGTTATTCTGTTGGTCACTGGATAGCTGGGTTGGAAAGGCCAGGAGGTTTTCTCTCTCTGTGTTTCTTACTTTGTATGTTGTGAATGTGACTTCTGTGGGCTTGTCTCATCCCTGGAACCCGCTCTTCTTTCTGACCCATTTTACTTACTGTGGGTCTTCTATACCCATTCAGTCCCTCTTTCCTCTCTCCACATACCCCATCTTATGGTCTGCTTTGGAAAGAGCTATTATTAATAATAGCAAAATCCATACTAAATTTCAGTTTTGTATTTATTAGATATAATTTATTCTTTAGTCCTAATGTTCAAAAAAAAGTTGGTGAAATAGTGTATATTTCTGACTCAAACATAAAAACAAACCCGCATCGATTGCTTTCCTATTTGTAAGACACTCAATTGTTTTCTCTTAGAGTCTTTTGATAAAAAGAATTTTCATCACTGACTTAAATAGAACTTTTAAAAAATTTTATCGCAAGGGTTTTGTTTTTATCTGTCACAAAAAGTCTATATATAATTAAACAGAATGTATATAACTTCACTTTCATCCTTGAAGCCAAATTTTTTCATTCATTCCAGTGTAATTTTGGGATTGGTTTCCCATTAGGTGATTTTATTATTTATTTGCAGGATTCATTGTTATTTATGTAATGAAATCATGGCTTCGAAATAGTTTGAGAATCTTTTGGAAATTGTGACCAAGCACAAAACTGCAGTGTCCCTCATTTTAAAAATTAGAACCCTGTCTTCATTTTTCATTTCTGATCATTCGTTGGAACTTTGGTCATAAATATTTAAATGTCAACATCTGCCCCTCTGAACTAGGATTTATAATACCTTTGCTGTCTTAATTTACAGTGATCTTTACTGGAATGATTTAATTCCATTTACAACTTTTTTGTTTGCTTCTCAGGGTAAGTTGATTTAATAAACTACACAGTGTAACCCCTCCTGTTTGCAGAGTGCAGGGGCTATGCCCAGTGACTGCAGAACACAAGGAGGGCTGGAGCCTTGATCCCGATCGTAGTGCGTGCCAGAGCCCGTGACCCCAGGTTTCAAAGGTGGCTTCATGAAGCCCTGAATGGGTCAGTCTTCCAAAGGCTGAGTCCTGTAAGCCTCACCATTTTGGTATCCTCCCTACATGTGAAATGTTTGTGGTTTTTTGATACCAGTTTTTTTTTACTCTTTGAAACTTTATAAATTCAAAGTCATTTTTTGATGGAAAGCTTGAAGGTTTGACGTAAGAAGAAATGTGCTATAATTTATTTATATTTTAAGCAAGTTTGTTCTGAGTGCAGATAGAGTGAAATGTGTTTCGGCAAGTCTGGTGAAGGGCTGTTAACTGTGGTACTGCCAGTATGAAAAATAATTGTGTTCTCAGTGAGTTATTACCACTAAAAACTGGCCCCTAGTGTCTGAATAGGTTAATATTGCATTGGATCTATAGGACTTTAGTGGGAAATTTGTATTTACTGTTAAGTGACAGCCATGTGCCTGCAGAGGTGGTTTTTGGTTTTAACCCTGGTTATTAGAGCCTGAACTAGCACTTTATCAAATAGAGGGTGGTCGCCAAGCTCTGAGTTACCATGGGAAATTGACAGGAAGAACCAACATGTGTTAGAGTCGAGTCTGGTCACGGTGGTCATAGAGGGTCATATTACACTGCTGTTAAGACCTTACCTGAGCATCACAGTTTTGCACTGGGCAGTGATCCAAGTAACCCTATTTTATTAACACGAGAAATCTACAGCAAGATTTTTTTTTTTAACTGGTTTCTTTTCTTCTTTTTCTCTCTCTTTCCCTCCCTCCCTTTCTTCCTTCCTCCCTTTCTTCCTTCCTCCCTTCATTCCTCTCTTTCAGAATAGAGTACTTTTTTTTTGTTTTTTGAGACGGAGTCTTGCTCTGCGGCCCGGGCTAGAGTGCCGTGGCATCAGCCTAGGTCACAGCAACCTCCAACTCCTGGGCTCAAGTGATCCTACTGCCTCAACCTCCCAAGTAGCTGGGACTACAGGCACACGCCACCATGCCCGGCTAATTTTTTCTATATATTTTTAGTTGTCCAGCTAATTTCTTTCTATTTTTAGTAGAGAGACGGGGTCTCACTCTTGCTCAGGCTGGTCTCGAACTCCTGACCTCAAGCGATCCTCCCACCTCGGCCTCCCAGAGCGCAGAATGGAGTACTCTTATTAACCTAGGAAAGACTTAAAGATTTCAGAAATAACATTTTCCTACAAACCTAAACATTGCTTCTTGCAAGGTCAAGTGTTTTCCCCCATGGTTTGGCATCCACAAAGCAGCAGGAATCCTCTAAACACTTGTTGAACTACTGCTTTTACTACCTCCTTCTGTACCTTATCCCTCTTCCCCCACCCTCACATACCCTTGATGTCACTTAAGGAAAATTTCCAACTCTGATCCAAAACAGTCCTTTAGAAAAGTCCTTTGCATGCTCAAGTTTGATTCAGAGAGTCTGTTGAGGATCTTTCTATTAGGGGACCAGACACTGATACAGGCATGAAAAAGAGGATGGTTTGATTCAAATCTCCAAGGACTGCTTGGGAAATGTCAACGGTGGATTGTGTAATATTTATTTATATTGACCCACCTCCAACTTTTATATATATTTCATTTTACCATACTAAATTTTCCCTTCCCTTTCTGTGGCCTGGACTTAACTGCTATCTTTTTCACTCACTCATCACTTTCTTGCTGTGGTTATTCCTTGTTTCCATTCTGCAGTCCAGATCAGCAGTGACTGGGAAGGGGGGAGTGAAGAGAGAAGGTGACACACATCCCAGCATTGTCCTTGTGACCTTGCTGCTGTCTCCTCCCCTGCCTCCCTCGACCCTGTCAACTCTCCGCCTGCACTGGGAAGTACAGCCAGCCCCTGACTTGTTGCCACACTGTGCCTGCCGCCCATTCACCCGATCTTCATTCTATCCTTCTGTGAAGACCGTGAGATTTAGAGCTGGACTTCATGGTTTGAACTCTGGCTTTTTCACTTACTAGCCATGGGACATGGACCACATTATAAAACTTTCTAAGCCTAAATTTCTCTATTTATGGGGTCCCTATTTTTGGAGTTACAATAAGGATGAAACAAAATAATCAATGTAAAGGGGTTGTGATACTTAGTATGCACTCAATAAATGTTACCTGCTTTTACTGTCACTATCACATCATCCTTATCACAAGCATTCATAGTTCATCGAATCTGTATTGAGCACTTCCTGGGTGTCAAGCACTGTGCTAACAGGCAGGAATAACGCAGAGAACAAGACAGCACAGTCTGTTCCTTACAGCGTTTTAGTCTATATTATTTTTTTCTTTTTCTCACTTAAGGCACAGGACTCTCAAAGACTATAGCCCAGAGTTTCGTATTCTGTCCTCACCCCCATCCTAGATGAAAATGCTATAAAAATATTTCTGTAGGAACATCGTTATATATTGAGAATAAGGTTCCATTGTCCTATTAGTACTATCAGGACTACATCCAATGTTAAGTAATAATAAGGACTTCAAAGGAAAATAAAATAAGATGTGGACTTAGTGATGGAGTGTGCTGTTATAAACTAATCTAGGAAAGCCTCTTTGAAGAGATGGTATCTGAGCAGAAACCTGAATGATGAGAAGGAGTCAGCCACACCAGTGTTTTGGGTAAGGTGGTTCTAGGCACAGAACAGCAGCTGCAAAGACCCTAAGGTGCACACATTTGCTTTTCGGGAATGAAGAACAGCAAGGAGTGTGGCAAGAGCACAGCCAGTTTAGGAGAGAATGGAGTGTAAGGAGGCTGGGGCATTGGCAGGCTGGAGTATGTGTAATCTCACAGGCTGTCATCAGCATGTCAGTTTTTCCTTAAGTATGTGTGCAAGGAAGCCCTCAGAGAATTTTGATTTCTATGACTGAGTTGTAGAGACTAGATTGGAGGAGATCAAGAGTGGAAACAAAGGGCTGGTCCAAAGGTAGTGAGTTATCTCACTTGATTGTTCACAGTCAGTTACAGATTGAACTCCTTGTTCTACCACTTTCCCCCTTCTCACTACTGTACTTGACTAGTCTTAAAAAAAAAAAAAAGAGTGGAAACAAAGAGCCCAATTAAAAGGCTATTACAGCATGTATTAATAAAGTTTTGAGAATATATGTTATACTTTCCAAATAAAAGCAACTTTTTGGTTTATAAGTTGTTTGTAAATGAAGGGCAGGCTATACCTATTTTTAAAATAATATAAAACAAAATGTTAAGAAACATCAATAAATAAAAATCTTGAGATGATTTTATTAAATATAAATATTTCTTACATCTAAGGCTTTACTCTTATTAAACAGTCCAAGGAAATGTTCCAGACCCTGTAAGTAAAGATCAGGCTCATCACCTTTATCTACATGTTTATTGTAATGTGGAGAGCATCCCAAGAGACTGAGAGCTGCACTGAGAATATTCAAATCCAAGTTTCTAAAACCATCAGAGATAGAAAAAAAATCTTCACCAGATATCCCTTTCAACTGGGATAAACTTGCCTTTATTCTAGAACTTTTCCATGCTAATGTTTTCATGCTTCCTTTGTGTTTTATCTTTTAGTGCATTATCAAATTATAGCGATTCGAAGAAAGATTCTGCTGTGAACCTACATGCTCCTAGAACCCCAGGAAAGCATGGATTGATAACCACCCCTCAACAAAAACTCATCTCCCAGCACCCACCATGGAAGCAGGAAAATGATACGGACCAGACTCGGGGTGCAGAGACTTGTGTGGCCAACGGTATAATGTCAGCACAAAGCCAGATGGAATGCGAGGATAAAGTAGATGCCCCTCTTCAAACTTCGGAACCCTTGCTTGATGCGCTCTTAGTGAATGGAGAAAGAGATGAAACTGCTACAGGTCCTGCGTCACCCACAACAAATGACTATGATGGAGATGATTCTGATGGCAGCTGCAGGACTCCGAGCATAGGCCCAGAGCTCCCCCTAGGAGGAGGGGCAGAAACAGAAGCCAAGGTCCTAGAAAGGGAGAATGGAGAAAGCCCTCTGGAACTGGAGCAGCTGGACCAGCACCAGGAGATGAAGGTAGAGCATGAGACTAGCTCACAGGGAGGGGAGAACGCTGCCTATTCTACTGCTGTTCTGAAACTGTTTATTTCATAGCACTCATGAAATGAATGAGTCAGATCACCCACACCAGCTGTTGAATGATTTTCGAGCTCTGGCTGCTAATGAGCATTCCCCCTATGCTGTAAGGAGACATTTCACTTTTTATGTACTTTCTGTTGATATCTCTATTGTAATTTCAACAGTCAGAATGGTGTGGAGACTTTGATATAGGAAAACCATAAACATATTACTTTTATGCAGAAAGAAAATGTTCTCTGTTGCTCTTGATGTTGGTGCTGCATCCCTAATATCTGTGGGTTAAGACAAAAGAAATTATATAATCTTTTCTTTCCCCAGAAGTTTCTAATCTAGTCAAATTAATTGTAGGCCTGGAAGATGAACTTGCCACTAGTAGATGTTACTTTTAAGGACATGAATATGGAAGTATTCACAAATTATTAATCAGAGCATATTTATAACTCTTTCTAGGCTTCTATTTTTTTAATGTTTTCTAATTAATACCAAATTTTATAATGAATGGCTTAGTTTGAGTTAGAAGACCATTTAAAGATCATCTTAGTTCAGCAATTCATTTATAGATGACGGAGCAGTCCTAGAAAGCATAAGTGATTTTTTCAAGGTCACACTGCTGTTTGTAATCAATAATAGCCAGACTTTTCCTGCTGTGACTTCAAGGCCGGCATTGTGTCCCTGGTGCAACAAATCACACACTTAAATGGCTAAATGCAAGAAATTTTAATAAATACAGCAGCCATGGGTAATAAACTGGTGGGGCTATCACAACTGGACATTCATGTCCTTTCTAAAGAGGAAAAAGAGTCTGCATGCTGTTTCTGCATATGTACAAAATACCAGCTAACAAAAAGCTGATTTGCTGGTGAAATATAGTCATAATTTACCTATACTATAGCAGAAATTTTTACATAATGCCGGTCACAAGGCCATTGCAATTTTGTTTGTTATATTAATACAGTACTTTGGGAATATTAATATGTCTCTTACAAAGTACTAGGAATTTCTTGGATCAAAGGTGCAAAATAAGCATCATCGTAAATTTCCCTAGAATTAGAAAGCCATTTGCATCTCTAAAGGCAAGAAAAAAGTTTCCATTGCTTGGTCTCTCTTATTGCTTATAAATAACTATGTAGGAGAGTTGAGAATTTGAAAATGTGATGGTTCTAGGAAAATTTGTAAATGAAAAATCCAAGTCTTACATCTATTAAGGATTTTTTACGGTGCTGTGCCTTAATTGGCTTTAACATAGGCAGAAATTCAAAAGGACCAATACTAAAATATTTAGAGTAAACAGTCGCAGATGTATTTAGAACTTTAATCAAAGTGAAATCATCCTTATGGTACAATTTGCACTGACCCTAAAGAAAATCCCAAATAAAGAGGCAAATGGTGTATTTTCTTCTAGTTAGTGAATTAGTTATAAATACTGACTCTCGAGTAGGGAAAGTTTAAGGAAGTGGGTGGGGGAAAGTGAGTCATGCTTGGTAACATGATCTGAAACTGTAAAGAAACAGGACATTGCAAAGTGAATCTCTTTACATTTCGATAAAGTGGTAGGTTTTAGTGTCTTTTGTGCTTGAACTATGGTGGAAGGAGGAGAAGGTTAGAACCAAGGAAACTTTTTACCGTTGGGATGATGCCACCAGCAAGTATTTACAAAACAGTAAGACCTATTCTTATTAAGTGAAATACCTTAATTAATGATAATGCCTGGATGGTACTTTTTTTTTCCTGTTATATTTTAGTATGTATACATTTTCATAGATGAGTCTTACTTGGTTTGGGAGAGATTTAATAGGGTTTTCCTATTAAATCAGTGAAACTTAGAATAGTACAGCTGGCCTTTCTCCTGAGTGGGCTTTTAAGCAGTGCTATATGGGGGAAGAAAAAGGAAATTTTTTTCCATAGAGCTGTTGATGCAAACACCACATCTCTCCCATTAAGGATTGAATATCTACGTACTGATGGTGTGTTCTCCTTTGCCGCTCTGATGTTTGTTATATTGCATTTTCTTGTTCCTAAATGCAAACATAAATGTTAGTAGTGTTGAGGTGGTGAATTTTGTTAGGTGTATTTTACCACAACTAAAATGTTTTTTAAAAAAAATCTTTAAAAATAAAAACATTACTAACATATAGTGGCCCAAAGGATTGGAACCATGAAATCTGGTTGCTTACCTCTGGCTTGTCCACTAATTGGCAGTATGAGCTTGAACAAGTTAATAAAAGTCTTTGTATTTTCAGTTAAAAGATATAAGCTGTGTACGATCTTAAGACCCTTTTCAGTGATAATATAACATTCTGTGCTGTTACAAAGAAGCATGTTCCCTTGTTAGCATAATCCTCCAGATTATCAGCTGCTTCTTAAATTAACATGTCGAACGTGTAAGATATAATGGAATATTTAGAGTTTCAGTATACAGACAACTGAAAAAATTACTTCAATCTTTATATAACTGGATATAGAGATTTACATCAGAATAGTCTTAAATTTTAAGTTTCATTTGGCCAGGCACAGTGGCTCACACCTATAATCCTAGCACTTAGGGAGGCTGAGGCGGGAGGATTGCTTGAGGCCAGTAGTTCAAGACCAGCCTGGGCAACATAGCCAGACTCCGTCTCTACAAAAAAATAAGAAAATTAGCCAGATGTGGTGGTGCACACCTGTAGTCCCAGCTACTCAAGAGGTTGAGGCAGAAGGATCACTTGAACCCAGGAGTTTGAGGTTGTAGTGAGCTATGATGATGCCAATGCACTCCAGCCTGGGTGACAGAGTGATACCCTGTCTCAAAAAATGAAGAAAAGAAAACTCATAAGTTACAGGCTAGGAAAAGGCAAAGGAATATTGTAGTGTGCGCATGCACTCTTGTGCCCTGCCAGCCTGCACCCTTAAGGACTTCGTGAGGCAGCAGTATTACAATTCCTGTGTGGCATGATGAATTATAAATAGCTTCAACTGTATTTGTATTTCATATAGTAAACCAAATGTATAGAGTTGTACTTTTAAAGACTAAAGTTTATATAAATAACAAATCTGTTACTGGCAACATGCTCAAAATAGTAATGTATTAAAACTATAATAATAGTTTTATCAAGAACATAGCAGAGGCAGATAAAAAGAAGTTAACTCAGGCCGGGCGCGGTGGCTCACGCCTGTAATCCTAGCACTCTGAGAGGCCGAGGTGGGTGGATCTCTCAAGGTCAGGAGTTCAAGACCAGCCTGAGCAACAGCGAGACCCCGTCTCTACCAAAAATAGAAAGAAATTAATTGGACAGCTAAAAATATACAGAAAAATTAGCTGGACATGGTGGCGCATGCCTGTAGTCCCAGCTACTTGGGAGGCTGAGGCAGAAGGATCGCTTGAGCCCAGGAGTTTGAGGTTGCTGTGAGCTACGCTGACACCACCTGACACCACTGCACTCTAGCCTGGGGCAACAGAGTGAGACTCTGTCTCAAAAAAAAAAAAAAAAAAGAAAGAAATTAACTCTTCATTTGACCAAAAATGCAAGAAATTATATAATAAAGTGGGGTTAGATGAAGAAGGTGTCCACAAAGCAGAGACTTATGAAAACATACTTTTTAAAAAAAAACCTTAAATGTTCATTTCCAGGTTTCTTCTGATTTTTAATTACCATTTTATTATATTTCATATGAACATTGAGGGTTTATAATTGTGAACATACTACAATAGAAGTAAAGAGGAAAATCATTTCCTAGGGGAAAGAATGACAGAATCAAATTCAGAAGTAAATTGCAAATAGAAAAACAAGTGCTATAATCCAAGTTAATTTACTTTTCCTCCCATTTATGCTAAGTTTATTCTTAAAAATCATTGATTAATTTTATAGGATATAATGTGGGGTATCAAAGTTTTCTTGGAGTTAAAACATAATGCTTACCTTGGTGATTCATTTCTTAAGCTGGGCAACAAGTTCTTTTTTTGTAAAGCTTTAAATTTGTCTTCATTAATGTCTTTAAAGAGGCTAGCCGTTGAGGTCTTGTTAGATTCAGAGACAAATAGTAATTCACTCCTTAGCTATTTCTTCTCTTGCCAGATCAGCTTTAAATCCAAAGAAGTGAAGTCATAAGCAAAGAAATTATCCATCTTGACTAATCAGCACTTCGTTATTGCTAGTATTACAGTGAAAACTTCAACTGAAGTTGCAGGAGTTTTAACATATGTAGAATAACGGAAAAGTTGCTGCACTAACCAATGTATTTAGCTCATAAAAATTTTTTTTTTGTTCTTTTGCCGTCTTTTTTTTTTCTTTTATATTTCAGTGTATTATGGGGGTACAAATGTTTAGGTTACACCATTGCCCTTGCCCCACCCGAGTCAGAGCTTCAAGCGTGTCCATCCCCCAGACGGTGTACATCACACTCATTATGTGTGAATATGCCCATTCCCTCCTTCCCCCTCCCATCTGCCTGACACCTGGTGAATGTTATTGCTATATGTGCACTTAAGTGTTGATCAGTTAAAACCAATTTGATGGTGAGTACATGTGGTGCTAGCTCATAAAAATCTTGATGGCAGCTTGTCATTATTCACTTAGAACTGAATGGTGAACTCGGAAGCTTCTTTATTTTGTGGCACCTCAGTTTAGTAAGTTTGGAGGTATGAGAAAGAGAAATGAGAAAAAATGAACTGCTCGATTTAAACATTCAATGTGGCAGACTGCCTCTCCTAGGTACCAGAAATACAGAAATGAACTAGACAAGCCCTGCCTACAAAGGCTCAGTCTACTGAGGGAGAAAGACATGAATGAATAAATGACCGTATCATGGTGCAGTGAGTGCTTTGGAAACACAGATGAGGGGTGCTTGCAGAGGACAGGCTGCTGAGAAGCAGTTGAAGTAGGCTTGAAGACAGGGTGGGAGAGGGCTGGGTGACCAAGGGTGAGTGAACGTGTGAGCCATAAGCAGAGGCATGAGGGTGGATGCCATATTTGGGGCATATTCCCAGCCTCATAAGCAGAGGCCAGAAAGGCTAAGAAATGAGCATAGGGTAGAGGGCTAAGCTTAAAAAGAATAAGCTAAGGACAGATTGCAGTTGGCTTGTATGCCTGTTAAGAAGTTATAATTTTTTTTCCTGAAAACAATAGAGATGTCTTAAAGATTTTTTTAAAAAACAGACTTAAATGTTAATAATCCCCAATGAGGCCAGACGCATTGGCTCATGCCTATAATCCTAGATGGGGCGAGAGGATCACTTGAGGTCAGGAATTCAAGGCCAGCCTGAACAACATAGTAAGAACCTGTCCTACAGAAACTTTTTAAAAAAAATTAGCTGGGCATAGTGGCACACGCCTATAATCCCAGCTACTTGGGAGGCTGAGGCAGGAGGTTTGCTTAAGCCTGGGAGTTTGAGGTTGCAGTGAGCTATGATTATGCCATTGCACTCTACCTGGGGCAACAGAGTGAGATTCTGTCTCAAAAAAATAAAAAGAAAGAAAAGAAGAAAATACAAATAACCACCCAGAACACCCACAATTCCATCACTCAGAAAGAACTGCTTAGATATTTAACATTCCAGCTTGTTTTTCTGAGTTCTGTTTGACAAAATATATTCAGTAGCATAATGTATGGTCACTCTGTATCCTGTTTTGTTGGATTAAACATAGGTATTTTCCCATGTTAATTCAAACTTTCCGTAAGCCTAATACTATCTGGCCTCAGAAACAATTAACGCATGGAAGCGACATGATGACACATCTGTGGGTTTTAGAAAATGAGTCAGCTGAAAGGAAAAACAGACGGAGCAGGGTACATGGTTAGGAAGCTACTATACTAGTTCAAGTGTGACATGAAGAAGGCCTGGACGAGGCAGAGGGTTAGAGATGAGAGAGATTTCTCAGGACCCTGTGGCTGGATGCAGGGAATGAGTCAAGTTCAATTCCTGGCATGGATAAATTGTCAGATGGTGTGCCATTTAGTGAACTGCAAAAGGAAAAACATGTTGGGGACATAAAAATAACATTTTGACATCCTGAATTTCAGGGGCTCCTGGGAAGTCTGGGTGAAGATGCCTACTACAAAAATGGAATGTTCTGGAGGCATTATGGTTTATTGGTTATGCACGAAGGCTTTGGAATTAAAACATCTGAGTTCAAATCCCTGCTCTGTCATTTACCAGCTAGGTGACCATGGACATGTTACTTTAACACAACTCTCCAGGCTGTGGTTTCCTAACATGTTAATGAAATAATTGAGATGGCAGACAGGGAGGAACGTAATGTTAGGGATGAGAAGAGGGAGTACAGTTGCTGATTAGGTTAGTTTTCTACTACTGAGTTTATGGCACCTGCAAGACATCTGTTTGGAGATGTTAATTAAGCAAGTGGAAATAGGACCCGGAGCCCAGGGGAGAGGGCGAGACTGTCCTAGGGTGTACATACGGGTGTGGTTAATGTTGCCAAAGTCGACCGTGCAGGAACAGGAAGCAGGCCAAGGGCTGAGCCCTAGAGCACATAAACATAATGGGAAAGGGAACATGATGCATTGTCCGAGAAGAAAAAGAACAGTGTTTTGGAACCACAGGGCTTGAGAGGCATGGGGGACTCTGGCATATTTATGAGCTTTAAGGAAAATAATCATGGTCCACATTTAGAATATGAGACTAGGAGTTAACCTGGGGACCTAAGCCTTTTGTGGGCCTTTACAGCTAACTGCCTCGGTGAACTCGGGTAACTGAATTAAATTGAGTAAATTTATATTGCACATGTACTATGGGCAGAGCCCTGCAGCGCATACAAAGAAGAAACACAGTTGAGAAGGAGAGTTAAGATATATAAATGACCATTACTCAACATGTCATGAGGTAAAGGGAAAAGGAGAATTCAAAGGTAAAGCCAAGTCTGATTATGGCTGGGAGGGTAAATTCACTGTTGTTAGCAGAAATGGAGCAGTCCTGGGAGAATCTGGAACTCCCCGAGTGGCTGGGGTTATTGAGGGGCCACAGTGTAGAGGCGGCGCATAGGCTTGTTGATTGATGTGTGGATTTGGGAAGTGCCCCATGGAGGCCAGCGGGAAATCCTCAAGGGGCAGGGCTTGGAGCTTGAGGCAAATGGGGAGGCCTAGCTAGTGTGGTGACTTGTGACTGTGATTCTGAGGGCCACAGTCAAAGACAGTGGGGCTAATCAGCGGTCTCCCCAGCATTGCTGAGGGTCCTAGAATTCAAGAAAGAGAAAAGGCAAACTTGGAGTAGAAGTTATCCAGGATCGGCAAGTCAGCAGTGCCAAAAGAACAAGTGGGTAGCAGAGCCAAGTATGGGCTTTAAGAGAATGTGGAAATGAACCAGGAGAATTGAGAAAGACCAGGTTTTTGGAGGTCACAATCTACATACAGAAAGATCCAGTTTAGCATGGGTATGAGAGCAGTGGAAAGGTAGTATCTTGAAAACAGAGCAGTTGTTGCATGCAGCTTTCAAAAATAAAAAGGAGGACCATGCACTGTAACCTGGTGGTCAGGAGCACAGACTCAAGAGCCAGGCTCTCTAGGTTTGAATCCCGGCCCAGCCACTTACTAGCTCTGACCTTGACTTAAACTTCTTGGTACCTTCTAACGTTATGAAGTTTAATAGCTGTAAAGGACTTCACAACAGTGACTTGATGCGTGATAAAAGCTATGTATTTGTTAAATAAACATAAAATCCCATTTTCTTATAAGTTAAGATAAATAGACTTAAGACCTGAGATGTCGGCAGGCGCGGTGGCTCACACCTGTAATCCTAGCACTCTGGGAGGCCAAGGCGGGAGGATCACTTGAGGTCAGGAGTTCGAGACCAGCCTGAGCAAGAGCGTGACCCTGTCTCTACTAAAAATAGAAAAACAATTAGCCAGTCAACTAAAAATAGAAATGAAAATTAGCCGGGCGTGGTGGCTCGTGCCTGTAGTCCCAGCTACTCGGGAGGCTGAGGCGGGGGATCACTTGAGCCCAGGAGTTTGAGGTTGCTGTGAGGTAGGCTGACGCCACGGCACTTACTCTAGCCCAGGCAACAAAGCAAGACTCTGTCTCAGAAAAAAAAGAGAGACCTGAGATGTCATTTAATAGATCCAAAATTCAACATAATCTGTCTGGTGAATACCCCAGCACTCTATTAAGTTCTCTTTTAAACTAAGGTGCTCTCTCTGTGGGAGGCACAGAGATAAGTGTACATGCTTCTTCTTTTTTAACTTAGGTTTTCTATATTTTGTTTGTTTCCCCTGCATGAGGACCATTGGTTATTACTACATGAGAAGCTCTCATAAGTATGTACATGGTTTTAACTTCCGGGAATTGTCATCAGAAATATTTTTTTTTTTTTTTTTTTTTTTTGAGACAGAGTCTCACTCTCTTGCCTGGGGCGAGTGCCGTGGCATCAGCCTAGCTCACAGCAACCTCAAACTCCTGGGCTCAAGCAATCCTACTGTCTCAGCCTCCCGAGTAGCTGGGACTACAGGCATGCGCCGCCATGCCCGGCTAATTTTTTCTATATATATTTTTAGCTGTCCAATTAATTTCTTTCTATTTTTTGGTAGAGACGGGGTCTCGCTCTTGCTCAGGCTGGTCTCGAACTCCTGAGCTCAGAACGATCC